>VDFB02271483.1:0-28918 GCA_007258455.2 Sequoia sempervirens | reverse complement strand
ATTAGGTTCCTTATGTACCATTATGAATTAATTCATCAACAAATCTTGTTTTACATTCACACTTTAGTTTGCTTCAACTTGTTGTACTCGGGAGTGTAGTTCTAGTTAAACAGGACTAGTTAATTTTAGGATTCATTTCTTAACAGTGAACTAGTCAATGTCTTATGTTGTAGGTACCTATAGCAATAGATCCAACATCACTTCTTTTACTTTATGCATTTTTATGATTTCTTGGCAAGTGTAAACACCTATTCTAGGATGATTTAGGTAGTCTTGAGTCTTTGGAAGCACACAAAGTTCCAACATCATCACAAGGCTACATTAGCCCTAGTTGATAATTCAATGAAGGTATTTAAAAGGGCTTAGTGGACTATTTAGTTAGGTTTTCCTCTAAATTGTGTGTCTGACATCAAGTCTACTGAACATTAGTAAGGTATCTACAAATATCCTCCCTATTTGTAATTGCATTAGGGGGTATTGTACCCCTGCTCATAAATGGGTAAGAAAAATCGAGAGGGAGGCCCCGTGATGAAGGTTACTCCCCTTGTAATCTAAAACTCACAACAACAACAAATAATGGCACAAAAAAAATGCAACAAGAAAATATTTTCTATTATCACTAAAATGAAAAATGAAATTACAACACTATAATTACCATCACATGGGCTTTTTGATTACATAAATCTACGAATCTACAAATCAGATCCACCATCTACGGTGCTCTGGCCTCCTTCCTATAGCTCCCACTCACATCCTTTATTTGGAAGGTGTAACCGCCCTAGAATCTTCTGGAAAGTGTAACTTCCTTAAGAAGATATTTTGAAATTTTATTAATTTTGGTAGGACAAATTCATGAGGTCATATATTTTGATCTAACTGTTGTATTTTCTATTATAATAGCTTTTCAAAAATCTCTCAAGATATGTTTGGCCAGAAAGTAAGGCCTAAAGGTTGACTACTTTCATTTTCCACCATTTTTTCAAGCCCATCTAGAGCCTCTATGTGCCTCAAAATTGACTTCGAAGATTTGAATAGGATTTTTGAAAATTGAAATTTTAATCTCTCAAATTGTTGGATGTTGTGGTTGTGTTGCTGATATGTGGTTGTCATTGATGTCAACACTATTAGCATTAGTGCATTTGAAGTTGTATATGTTGAGGATATTGAGAAAATTGTAATAGAATGAGTTGCAAGTTGTCAGTGGTGAAGTGAAAATATGTCTGTCAGTGATTTTAGTACTTTGATGATCAAAGGTTGTGGAATAAAGGGTTTCTTTTTGAGTATGTCTAGTTTATCCACATTTAGTTTCAAAGATCGGCATGAAGATTTGATCAAGTTATGAAGATTTTCATTCTGACAATTTTTTTGTCACTTCAGTTAGTGTTCCTGATTGAAGATTATGTGATTTTAGTTAATTCAATTGTTGTGGATGCTTCTTTAGTGATTCATGATGTTTTTGGATGTTTCTAGTTCATGCTTGATCTTTGTTACACATTTGCATTGATCGTTGTGCTCGTGATCCAAGATTTTCTCTAGTGTGCTCATGTTTTTCATGTTCTTGGACGACATGGTGTTGAAACGTGTTGTGGATCTTTGAGGAGAAATTAATTGAAGTGTTTTCATGTTGGAGATGTTGTTTTGGGTCCTCACTAAGTTGTGACCAACCTTGGTTGATTCGCATTGAAAATTCTTTATTGATTTACGTCGACTGTTTGTAATTATTTCATTATTTCTTTGTGGCCGACTTGTAGTGATGAAATTTCTTGTTGTGGATATATAAGAGTGATTTTTTATTCGAATTGAAGTGTGCAAAAGTTGTGTGAGTGAGTGTGCATGTGTGAATAATGTTCTAATCACTCAAAGGCAGAGAAAATTGTGAAGAAGAGGAAGAAGAGTGAAGAAGTGTTCATGTGCTTAATCGAAACTATAATCAGGCATTAGCAGATGTTATTTTCTCAGTTCAAAATCCAAATGGTTTTAATCTAAATCTTTCTGTAAGACAACATGTCTTCCTTTGTAATTGAGCAGTGAGCTCTAGACAGTGCACCTGAATGCATGTGCATTCCCCATTTATTCTTATACTTTTAACAGGGTATAATCTTGTGGACTAACCTCCATTGTGGTTTTTCCCCTAACAGGGTTTCCACATAAAAATCTTGGTGCTATGTGTGTTTCTAATGTGTTGTTGTTTCATTCTTTCATTGATAGTGATCAGATCTTAGAATAAGGATTTATAAGTTTAATAAGTTTGAGATTTGGTGACAACTGATTCACCCCCCCTCTCAGTTGTCTTACCTTGTGTTGCCAACAATTGGTATCAGAGCTTAGTTCCTTTGAAGAATTTTAACAGCTTGAGGTGATCTAGGATGGTGACATACAAGAAGGATAGTACGAGATTTGATGGAACAAATTATTCCTTATGGAAGACTCAAATGGAGTGCCATCTGAGATGCATTGGTGAACTCTACTAGAGCATTATATGTAATAGGTATGTTATACCTCTGAATAGTACTTATGCTGAGTATAATATCAAGGCTAAGGAAGCATTGTTGAGCACTTTGACTAATTCTGAGATGACTAATGTTATAGATCTGAAGACTGCTTATGGGATCTAGAAAAAGTTAAAAAATTTGTATGAAGGTGATGCTAATGTGAAGATTGCTAAGTTGCAGAGTTTGAAAGGAAAATATGAAATGTTGAGAATGGGTGATGATGAAAATGTTACTACTTTCATGCAAAGAGTGAATGAACTTGTGTCTAGAATTAGATGTGCTGGTGGATAGTTGGATGAATCAAATATTATTGCTAAAGTGCTTAGATCCTTTCCTACTGCTTACAAAGTCAAAGCTACAGCTATTGAAGAGCTTAGTACTATGACTAATGTTACTCGAGATATGTTGATTTGTAAGCTTACTACTTTAGAGTTGAGTGAATTTGGTGATGCACTTCTTATGGTTGAATTTACATTCAAGGCTACTACATCTGGAAGAGATAAATAGAGATGTGATCTCGGAGAGAGTTCATCTAGAAAGACATTCAAGTATGAAGAAGAAATGAGACAACTTGAAGAAGAAGAAAGAGAACTAGATGAGCTTGAAGCATTGATTGTGAAAAGAGAAGCCAGAGGTGAAGGTAAGTATAAAGGGAAGTTTCCTATTAAATGTTTCTCTTACAATAAGATAGGTCATTTTGCATCAAGGTGTCCATAAAGAATTTCTAAACTAAGACATAACAAGCCTAAATTTCAAAAGAAGTGTTACTATGTTGTTGATGAAGGAGTGACAGATGATGAATCTGATAAAGGTGAAGATGATTGGGTATTTATTGCTATCAAGGAAAATGATCCTATGCCTACTGAATCTACTGGTTGTACAAATGTGGAGAAAGCCCTTTGTTTCTCGAGTTGAAGAGAAAGATGAATGGGTAATTGATAATGGATGTTCAAATCACATGACAGGAGACAAAAGTAATTTTATGAGCTTGGAAAAGTATGATGGTGATGTTCTGAGATTTGGTGATAACACAAGTGGTGTGATCCATGGAAGAGGTTGCATTTCTCTTGATGGTAAGAATGATACTGATGATGTCCTATATGTGGAAGGTCTGAAGCATAATCTTTTAAGTGTCAGATAGATGGTTGATAAGGGTTACAATCTTTAGTTCATGGATGGAAAATGCAAAATATTGGGATGTTCTAGAAATGTGATTGCATCAGGTACAAAAATAAGAGGTAATATCTTTCATCTAAATGTTGCTAGTAAAAGTTGTTTGATTGCTCAAGTTGATGAGAGTTGGTTGTGGCATAGGAGAATGTGTCATGTTAATTTTGATAACATTGTCAAGATAAGTTCTACTAAGGCTGTGAGAGATCTAACTAAGTTGGTAAAACCTACTAATGCCATATGCAAAGAATGTCAGTTGGGAAAGTAGAATAAAATTTCATTTCAAAGAAAACAACATAATTCAAATGGATTGTTGGAGCTTGTGGATACTAACTTGTGTGGTCCCTTTAGAATTAGAAGTTTACAAGGTTACAATTATTTCATGTTGCTTATTGATGATTATTCAAGAATGATGTGGGCTACTTTCTTAAGGGAGAAATCTAAAGCTCTTGAAAAGTTCAAGATCTTTAAGGCTATGGTCAAGAAAAAGACTAGTTTGAAGATTAAATGTTTGAGATTAGATAGAGGTGGTGAATTCACATCCGATGAGTTTAATTTTTTTGTGAAGAACATGGAATAAAGAGACAATTATCTGCACCATGGACCCCTCAACAAAATGGAGTTGTGGAAAGAAAGAATAGAACTGTTCAAGATGTTGCTAGAACTATGATGCTGGAAGGAAATGTCCCTCATATCTACTGGAGAGAAGTTGTGAGTACTATAGTTTACATCCTCAACCAGGTACAAATCAAAGGTGATACTGGTAAGACCCCTTTTGAGCTATGGATTGGTTATAAGCCTACTATTAGATATTTCAAAATCTTTGGGAGTAGATGCTATATCAGAAGGGATGAAGATATAGGAAAGTTTGATGCTAGGAGTGATGAAGGAATATTTTTGGGTTATTCTACTAAAAGCAAGGCCTACCAGTGTTACAATAAGAGATTGAAGAAAATGGTTGAAAGTGCAAATGTTAAAGGTTAGTGAACTTATTGCTACACACTATCTAGAACACTGGAATATGATGATTCACGATGATCAAAATGGCAATTACAAACAAAAGGAAAGCAAGTTCGGACTACAAATCAGAATTACAGAATCAATCAGTGAATCAAAAGGAGATCAAAGAGGAAGAAAAGCTGAATGAAAAAAGCTGAGGAAAGAGAGCCTAAAATTCAAGAAAATTCCAAGAAGACTATGAGGTATGTAAGATTGAATCATTTAGAAGATCAAATTATTGGTGATAAGAACAAAGGTGTCTAGACTAGGAGAAGAATTGCAGAAGAATATTGTTTGATTTCAAAGAATGAGCCTACTAGTGTGAATGAAGCATGCAAAGATGAACATTGGGTTGAAGCAATGAAATAAGAGCTACAACAAATTGAGAAAAATGATACATGGATTCTTGTTCCTAGACCTAAGGATAAAAATGTAATTGGAACTAAATGGGTCTTTAGAAACAAATTGAATGAGCAAGGTGAATTGGTTAGAAACAAAGCAATACTAGTTTGTAAGGGATATTTTCAAATGGAAGGAATTGATTTTGAAGAGACTTTTCCCCCTATTGCTAGAATTCAATCTGTGAGACTGTTTCTTGCTTATGCTGCTTACAAAGACTATAAGGTTTATCAGATGGATGTTAAGTCAGCTTTTCTAAATGGAGAATTGGAAGAAGAGGTATATGTTGAGCAACCTGATGGAATTCAATTGACTGATCAGGGATGGTTTCTTGGTTAAAGAAAGCATTGTATGGACTTAAGCAAGCCCCTAGAGCATAGTATTCAAGATTGCACAAATATTTGCTGAAACTTGGATTTAACAAAGGTACTACTGATAGTAACTTGTATTTCAAGAATGATGATAAAGATCTGATTGTGGAAGTTTTTGTTGATGATATCATTTTTGAAGGAGATGATAGCTTGTGCATGAAGTTTTCTAATGAGATGAAGAGTGAGTTTGAGATGTCAATGATTAGAGAGATGAAATTCTTTTTGGGATTGCAAATTACTCAATTAGATAAAGAGATCTTTATATCTCAGTCCAAATATGTGAAAGAATTGCTGAAGAAATTTGGTATGGAAGTTTCAAAGCCAGTAGGTACACCTATGGTGACAATATGAAAGTTGACACAAAACGATGATTCTCTAAAGGAAAATCAAAATAGACCTGACATTATGAATGTTGTATGTATTGTTGCTAGATTTCAAGCCAATCTAAAGGAATCTCATGTGACTGTTGTGAAGAGAATTTTTAGATACTTGAAGGGAATAGTTGATTTTGGTCTATGGTATGCTAAAGATGATGATCTTACTTTGAGTGCCTTTACTAATGCTGATTGGGAAGGAGATGTGGATGACAAAAAAAGTACTAGTGGTGGAGCATTTTTCTTGGGAAAGAAGCTAATTTCATGGTTGAGTAAAAAGCAGAATGTCATTTCCTTATCTATTGCAGAGGCAGAATACATTGCTACTGCTAGCAATTGTACTAAAGTGTTGTGGATGAATCAGATGTTGAAGGATATCAGAGTTATGTATGATGAGCCTATTGCTATATTTTTTGACAATTCAAGTGTTATTAACATTTCTAAAAATTTGGTGCTGCATTCAAAGACCAAGAAAATATCTATCAAGTTTCACTTATTGAGTGAGAAGGTGAGTGAAAAGGAAGTCAAATTGGAATATTTGCCTACTAAGGAGCAGATTGCAGATATCTTTACAAAGTCGTTGCCTAAGGATACTTTTGAGTATCTCAAGGGGAAGTTAGGGGTGATTACCCATCCTAATTAGAACTAAGATGTATTGTCTTGCATCAATCTGTGATTTTCATAGTCATATCCTATTTCAGATTGATGTGGTGGCTTCTACTCAAGGGGAGTAGTCAGATGTTTAAAAGTTTAGATATGTGGTTCAGATTTTGTGTGGAGAAAAGAGAGATTTGACATTGATGTCAAAGGGGGAGAAGAGTAATGTGAAAAACTGGTGATTATCTAGGGAGAAGAGCCTTGTGGGGAAATCATGTGAAAGAGTTGAGGAGAAAATGAGTCTGAACCTAAGGGGGAGTAAGTGCTGAAGTTAGTTGCATTGATGGTTTTTTTCACATCATGTGTTGCCATGAATTCCAAAGGGGGAGATTGTTGGATTTTGTGGTTGTGTTGCTAATATGTGGTTTTCATTGATGTCAACACTATTAGCATTAGTGCATTTGAATTTGTATATGTCGAGGATATTGAGAAAATTGTAATAGAATGAGTTGTAGGTTGTTAGTGGTGAAGTGAAGTTTTGTATATCAGTGAGTTTAGTATGTTGATGATCAGAGGTTGTGGACTAAAGGGTTTCTTATTGAGTATGTCTAGTTTATCCATGTTGAGTTTCATAGATCCACGTGAAGATTTGATCAAGTTATGAAGATTTTCATTCTAGAATTTTTTTTGTTGCTTCAGTTGGTGTTCCTAATTGAAGATTATGTGATTTTAGTTAATTCAGTTGTTGTGGATTCTTCTCTATTGATTCATGATGTTTGTGAATGTTTCTAGTTCATGTTCTATCTTTGTTGCACATCTGCATTGATCATTGTGCTCGTGATCCAAGATTTTCTCTAGCGTGCTCATGCTTTTCATGTTCTTGGCTGACATGGTGTTGAAGCATGTTGTGGATCTTCAAGGAGAAATTAATTAAATTTTTTTCATGTTGGAGATGTTGTTTTGGGTCCTCATTAATTCGTGACTGACCTTGGTTGATTCGCATTGAAAATTCTTCATTGATTTGGGCCGACTATTTGTAATTATTTCATTATTTCTTTGTGGTCGACTTGTAGCAATGAAATTTATTATTGCGGATATATAAGAGCAATTTTTTATTTGAATTGAAGTGTACAAAAGGTGTGTGAGCGAGTGTTCATGTGCAAATAATTTTCTAATCATCTGAAGGCAGAGCAGATTGTGAAGAAGAGTGGAGAAGTGTTCATGTGCTTAACCAGAACTGTAATTAGGCATTAGCAAATGCTAATTTCTTAGTTCAAAATATGGATGGTTTTAATCCAAGTATTTATGTAAGACAGTGTGTCTTCGTTCTTAATTGAGCGGTGAGCTCTAGGCAGTATGCCTGAATGCATGTGCATTCCCCATTTATTCTTCTTATAATTTTAATAGGGTATAATCTTGTGGACTAACCTGTTGGCATATGACTTGTCTAATGGCATGTGGCTTCTAGTGTTGTCATTGATGGCAACTGAAGTCATTATCTTGGTTCACAGATCAGGATCTACTTATACTGGCAGGAAATGTAGAAGACAGTGTGTTACCGGTAGAAAGTATGAAGAATAGGGTATCTGGTCAGTTAGTCGATCTATATGCTTCACCAGATCATTATTTTGTGTTGTGGATCCCTAGGAATTTTTTTAAAGAATGCATGTTACCTTATTGGTAAGTCTTGTGGTGTTGTAGCAATCAGTGTACAAGTTAGGAGATTCAGTAGAATGATTTTTTGTTTATTTGTTTATTGTGGCTGACCTAGTGAATGTCGCATGTCACGGATGTATACAGAGTACTTAATTAATTGTTTCTTGTGTTGGTTATTTTGTTTTTGGTCCTAGCTATGCCTTAGAAAACTTTTGTGGGTGTGCATTAAATATAACTTATGATTTGATCCGACCATTGAAGAATATTTCATGTTTTGTTAAAGATGACTTGAAGCAATGAAATATTTGTTAGCAGATATATATGAGATCGGTAATTCATTTTGAAGAAGGATGAAGTAGTGATAAGGTGAGTGGGTACGAAAAAGGGGAGAGTAGTTGTATGAGAAATTTTTTCTTGAAGCAGAAGAAGTTTGTTGTGAATTAAGGCATAACAAAGTAGAGCAAATTGCATAGTCAGTCAGAAGGGCTAAAGATCGTCCACTGAGCTTCATTGGAATTGAATCTAGGCATTTGTAGATGTTATATTCTTAGTTCAATTTTTGTTGTAATCACAAACACTTTGTAAGGTAGTGAGCCTTTCTTATTTTGAGCAGTGAGCTCTAGGCAGTGTGCCTGAATGCAAATGCATTCCCTTTTGTTCATACTTTTAACAGAATATAAATTGTGGACTAATCTCCACCGTGGTTTTTCCCCTAACAAGGTTTCCAAGTAAAAATATTGGTGTTATGGTGCTTTGATTATCTTGTTCATGTGTTTGCATCTTCATTTCTGTTTATGTGGTGTGAATGGTTTAAGATTCAGATTTAAAGTCTAAACTTGTTGAACACTAATTCACCCCCCCTCTTAGTGTTCCCTAAGTCCAACATGACTTCCACCGTGGATTTTCATTTAACAAGGTTCCCACATAAAAATCTTTGTGTTATGTGTGTTTCTGATGTGTTGTTTTATGCTTTCATTGATATTGATCAGATCTGAGAATAAGGATTTATAAGTTTAATAAGTTTGAGATTTGGTGACAACTGATTCAAACCCCCCCTCTCAATTGTCTACCCTTGTGTTTCCAACACAAATAAAAAATGATATTGAAGTTATTTCTTTTCCATTTTCTTTAATTTACCATTCTAGAGGTTTGCGTAATATTTCGTGTTCAACCGTGCATAAATGGAAACTTACTAAAAATAGTGACCCTGCCAAATTTGGCCCTTATTGAAAATAAATAACATTTTTTTTGGGTGATGCAAGATTTCTCTTACACCCTGGATGCTCCTACATTAGACACCTATAGTAAAATGAAAAGTGACCCTGTCACTTCTCAAGAGATAGAGCGAAACCAAGATGGTTAGCCTCTGACTCAGATAACCATGATGAATATTCAATAGGCCTTCCTCTCCATTTCACCATGTACTTTGCATATTGTCTATTTCTTATGCTTCTTCCTACACAGCTATCCAAAATTTCTTCTATCTCTTCCTTTTCTGAAGTAGGTGCTAGAATCTTACACTATGCCTCTGTCAATTCATTCTCCTTATCTCCTTCATGATATTCAGTCTAATCAGAAATGTTAAACACAGGTGAAACATGAATCTCACTTGGAAACTCTACCTTACAAGTATTTCATGAATTATGCTTCTTCAAGATCTTGTATGGTCCAAACTTCTTCATTTTTAACTTTTTGTATGTGCCAACTAGAAACCTCTCCTTTCGCAAATGAACCATGAATTGATCTCCTACCTGGAACTCCTTATACCTCCTTTTCTAATCTTCCTTAGCCTTGTACTATGAGTTCATCTTATTGATATGCTTCTCAACCTCTTCATGCAAATTCTTTAGGTGTTTAGAAAAATCTTCAGCCTCAACACTACTCTTATCCCCCTTATCCATCTTTCTCAATTCAAAAGCAGTTCTTAGACTATTCCCATACACAATTTGGAATGGTGATTTACTAGTGCTCCTATTGATAGAATTGTTATAGGAAATTCTTCATGTAGTAAAATCAAAGCCCATCCCTTGGGTTTGTCTCCTATTAAGAATCACATCAAATTACCCAAACTCTTATTCACCACCTTTGTTTGTCCATCAGTCTGCAGATGGTGTGCATGTAAGTTAAGGTAGCAAAAAAAATTCCTACACTAATCTTGAGAGGAGAAAAAATGCAAAACTTTATAGATCTTTAACAGTTAAAAAAAATTAAACATAAATATCATGCATACCACAACACAATGATTTACGTGGGGAAAACCCTTTCAGAAGAAAAACCCCACACTCCAAAATTTTCCCAATATATTATTTAAAAATCAAAAGATTACAATATACTTGTAGAGAAAGATTCTCATAGAAGTATCACCACCAAAGATCAAGAGACAACATGACTGCTATTAGACTCTCAAAATACACCCCATCTACATACATCCTAGCTGTTTATAACAAGCTTTTTTTGGAACCTTTTAGAATTAGGGTTTTACAAGCTCATTTTTCATTTGATGTGTTAACGAAAAAACCTTGATGTTTCAAAGGGAAAAAACATTGATATGTTAGTGGGAAAACCTTGACGTGTCAGCAAATTTTGTTTTTTTTCGAGGCGATTCCCCAAACCCCATATCTTGCTACAACTGTACAATATTTGCATGATCAGTTTCCACATACCATCATACATCCTATCAACAATAAACCATATACAATTGCAAGGTTGAGACACATTTTCCCAACAAATCTCCCACTTGTCATACACCTTGCAAGAGCAACATAGGGTTGTAACCATTGTCTCTTTAATTGCTAGGGGTCGAAAGGCCCATAGTCTCTGAACACCATCTAAACTTCTCTGTGCTCACAAGCTTAGTTAAAGAATCAGAAACACTCATCAAAGTCTCTACCTTAACTAGCTTCACCCTTCCATCTTTAACCATATTTCTAACAAAATGATACTGTACATCAATGTGCTCGGTCCTGGCATGAAATGTCGAGTTCTTGGCTAGACATATGGGTATGTGCATGATCATAATGGGCCAAATAGTGGCGATATGATGGGTATGTGTAGGGTATGTGGCTAATGACCTTTTTTTTACCCAAAATTGATGAAACAAAAAGGGTTTTTAAAGGAGATTCTCAGGTTTCCACCAATATAAATTATGCTTTACTTTGAAATTAATAAATAATTATTATTCATTTTCTATTTGAATTACGACTAAAGTACTGATTGATAGGTTGATTGAAAAACATCTATAGATTTCAAATGGTATCACATTTTTTGAATCTAAAACATGTGTCACATTTCTAATACTTCGCATACTATAGGATTAAAAAAAATTGAATTTCCTTAATTTTTGGCTAGTTAAAATTAAGCGAACATATGTGTTTTATATTTTTAAAAGTTGTAATAAAAATCATAATTAATTATTTACTTGGAAAAATTACAAAAAATATGCATCACATGGACATGAGTCCTCTACTTATATCTAAAATCTTATAAAAAATATTATCATTTTATTGTTGTTAGGGACTGTCAGTTGATTAATTACTTATTTTTCCTTGAAATTTAAGTCTTTCTTTGCATTGAAATTTCAAATTTTCCAAATAGATTTTAAAAAAATAAACCTAGTAGTTTAGAAACTACATTCAATTTTCTAGATTCTATTCTTACATATTTTGAAATAATATAGATAACTTATTCAAATTTTTATGTCAAGTTGCCTACCTTTTATTTTTTTAAATTTTTTTCCACTTAAGGGCCTATTTTTTCCATGATGATCATGCACATACCCATATTGCACTCTAACTGTCACAATAAATTGTCATTGCACCTTGTTTTATTCCAATATTTGAATAGATTCTCTTAAGCCAAATGGCTTCTTTACAAGCATGAGTAACTTCCATATACTCTGCTTCAGTAGTGGACAAAGGAACCACATCCTATCACTTACTCATCCAAACAATTGCACCACCAAACAAAGTAAAAACATAAGCACTGGTGGATTTTCTGTTATAAACATCACCTATCTAGTCTGAATCCTCATAACCATGAATATCAAGGAAAATCTTGTCTTTAGTCATATTACTATGATAACATAAGGAATAATCTAAGGTACCCCCAAATATTTGAAGACTCTTTTAACTACATCTCAATGAAATCTACTAGGATTAGACATATATCTAGAAAGAACTCCCACTACTTGAGCAATGTCTAGTCTAGTACAAACCATAGCATACATCAAACTTCCAATTGCACTCTGGTAAGGCACTCTACTCATGTCTTCCATCTCTAATGGAGATGTTGGACAATCTGAAATAGATAACTTTGTTCCAACTAAAACAAGAACACACAATGGTCTACAATCTTGCATATCAAACCTCTATAAAATTGAGTTGATATACTTGCTTTGGCCAAGCCATAGCTTTATTTTCACTCTATCTCTTTTAATTTCCATCCCAAGAATGTGTTTAGCTGCACCAATATCTTTCATTTCAAATTTAGCAGCAAGTTGATATTTTAGTTCTGAAATCATACCTTTCCCTCTACCATTAAATAACATATCATCAACATATAATACAATAAATAGGAAACGATCACCATCAGTTTTATAATAAACGCAATGATCTGATTTAGAACACTCAAATCTCAAACTCAACACATATGTATCAAATTTATGGTACCACATCCTAGGACATTATTCTAAGACATACAAAGATTTCTTCAATTTTCAAACCAACTTACTTTTGCCTTTCACCATGTAGTGCTCTGGCTGTGTCATATAAATATCCTCCTCCAAATCACCATGAAGGAAAGCAATTTTCACATCCATTTTCTCAACCTCTAAATCATAAGCAGCAATAATAGAAAACAAAAATCTAATGGATATCATTTTTGCAATAGGAGAAAATATCTCACCATAATCAACACCCTCAACTTGAGAGTAACCCTTCACAACCAACATTTCTTTGTACTTCTCAATACCTCCATCTAAACAAATCTTTTTCTTGAACACCCATTTACAACCAACAAGTTTTCATCCTTTAGGAAATGGTACAAGATCCCATGTATCATTATTCTTCAAAGATGTCATTTCTTCATCCATAGCAAATTTCCAGGATTGAAAGAAAAAATACATCCACAATCATCAAGTGAATACCTTTTAGGTGGTTGTCTATGCCTTGTACACCTATGAACAAGCTGAGTTGGAGGTTCTTCCTCCTCTTCTAAAGATCTAGAGCTAGGTGAGCTCTCCTCAACTTCTTGTCTATCATTGGGCCTTGATTCAACTTTCTCAGGTGTAGAAGGAGATTGAATCGCATCTTCCTATTTACTTATTTCTAGTTGCAATGTAATAGAGGAAGGCTTAGTTTTTCTAAAAATAAAACTCCTACTATGTATTACTTTATGTGCAACAGTATCCCAAAGCTTGTATCCTTTCACACCATAACTATATCCGATGAAGATGCATTTTACAGCCTTGTTCTCCAAATTTTTTCGCTTCTCCTTTGGCACATGTGCATATGTCTCACAACCAAAAACTATAAGATTTCTTAATGAAGGCTTGCAACCCAACCATGCATCTATAGGCATCTTATCAACAAGAACTAATGTAGGAGACCTATTAATTAGGTAATAGATAGTGGCAACAGCTTCATCCCAAAACCTTTGTTCTAGGTCAGCACCACTCAACATACTCCTAGACTTCTCCATCAGTATCCTATTCATTCTTTCTACAACTCAATTGTGTTGTGGAGAATACGGAGTTGTCCTCTGTCTATGAATACCACAATCTTTATAGAATATATGAAAATCATTAGAGAAAAATTCATCGTCATTATCAATCCTTAAACATTTTATTTTCTTTCCAATATGCAACTCAACCATTGCTTTAAACTCTTTAAATCAACTAAAAATTTCATATTTACTCTTTACAAAATATACCCATGTCCTACTATAATCATCAATAAATGAAACATAATATGTGGATTTACCAATTGAAGGAACATCTATAGGATCAAATACATCATAATAAATAAGATCCTATACTCCACAAGATTTATGAGGACTTGAGTAAAACTGAACGTGGTTTTATTTTCTATAAATACAATTCTCACAAAGATTGAATTCAAGATTACAATAAAAAAAAAATTCAACAATTTTTTTATTTTTCAAGGTCCTTTGACCCTTTTCTCTAATGTGGCCAAGTCTCTGGTGCCATAACATAGTTTTCTTTGCAGGTAACTTTGTTTTAGAAGAAAGAGAACCCTTGGGTACCAGAAAGCCATGATCATCTGTTGAAGGTGAAACCCTCACTTCTTCTACATACTTTCTTTTCAAAGAAGTAATATTGTACTCAACAGTGCATACATCAAGCTTATACAATGTCCCATATCTGACACCTCTAGAAATCACCATAGAACCTCTAACCATCTTGCATCCTACATCAGAAAATACTACCTGGACACCCACACCTATTAGTTTTCTCACAGATATCAAATTTCATGCTAATCCAGTGATATGCAACACACCATTAATCCTTTTTATTCTACCATCAAGAAACCTAATTTTAACTTTACCACAGACAACAATGTCTAAATGAGAATCATCACCCAAGTACACCTTACCTCCATCAAATTCTTCATATTCACAAAACCAATCTCTATTAAAGGCCATATGAAAAGATGCACCTGAGTCAATTAACCATGCATCATTACCTACATGAGTTTCCAAAGCTTCAATGAATGCGTCACCATCTTCCTTCTCGAACTCGAAATCAGAATAAAATTTCTTCTTTTTCTTCTTCTTTTCTTCTTTGCATTCCTTACGAATATGTCCAGGCCACCCACAATTCCAGGAAATAACTTTAGACTTTCCAAGAGATTTAGATCTCCCCTTGGACTTGGATTTATTAGGATTCTCATTATTCTTTCATTTTTCCTTAGGTCTTCCATGAACATTTAAGGCCTCCTTGGTAGTGACAGATACCTTCCTCCTCATCTCTTTAGAATGCAAAGAACCCACCACATCTTCAGGCTTCAATATAACAAAAGTACTCCCAATAGCCATAACAAGAGAATCCCACAAATTAGGAAAAGAATAAAGAAAGATCTAACATTTCTCCTCCTCATCCATTTTGACACCAACTAATGTCAATTGAGCCACCAACATATTGAATACTTTTAGGTGGTCTATGATTTTTCCACCCTCTTCCATTCTCAAGGAATACAACTTCAAGTCCTCAAGAAAATCTTGTTCACTAAAGATTTGGCTTGATACATCTTACCAAGCTTCTTCCATAGTTTTTGTGCAGAGGTCTCTTCATGTACATTAATTAAAACAGATTCTTCCAAGAATAATCTGATTAGACCCTTGGCTTTATGATACATAACATCATATTGAGCATCTTGAGTAGGATCTGCAGGCCTTGAAACATTCTCATCAACATCCCATAGATCTTTCAATCTATCAACAAATCCTCCATCTTTAGCTTCCACATCTCAAAATTATTTCCAAAAAAAAATTCCAACTCCATTCTCCCTTATGAACTTGCCATCTAAAAATTCTTGAAACAAGATCACAAAGTGTCTTCTACACAAGCTCCCACTAAAATCTAGATTAGTTCAAAAAACCCAACAACCCACAACTAAAAACAAAGGTGATCAAGCTCTGACAACACTTGTAAGGAAGTTAAGGTAGCAGAAAAACTTCCTACACTAATCTTGAGAGGATAAAAAATGAAAAACTTTACAGATCTTTATCATGCATACTGCAACACAATGATTTACGTGGGGAAAACCCTTTTAGGAGAAAAACCCCACACTCCAAAATCCACCCAATATATTATTCAAAAATCAAAAGATTACAATATACTTGCAAAGCAAGCTTCTCATAGGAGTATCACCACTAGAAATCAAGAGACAACATGACCGCTATCAGACTCTTAGAATACACCCCATCTAGACATACATCCCAGTCACTTATAACAAGATTTTTTGGAACCTTATAGAATTAGGGTTTTACAAGGTCATTTTTCATTTGACGTGTTAACAAAAAACTTTGATGTGTTAGTGGGAAAAAACCTTGACATGTTAGCGAGAAAATCTTGATGTGTCAGTAAAAAAAAATCAAGGTGATGCCTCGAACCCCATATCTTGCTACGAGTGTATAGTATTTACATGATCAATCACCACATACCAACATACATCCTATCAACAATAAACCATATATAATTGCAAGGTTGAGACACATTTTCCCAATAGTGCAGAACTTTAAACTTCAAATCAATCTCCAACTTCTTCCATAATGTCCTCTAGAAATACCCAACAAACTTGGTATCTCGGTCTAAAACTATGCTCTTGGGTAGACCATGTAGTCTCAACACCTCTTTGAAAAAATAAATCTGCAACATGAACAACATCAATAGTCTTATGACATAGAATGAAGTGTTCCACATTGGAAAATTTGTCCACCACCACAAATATGGAGTCATGCCCTCTCTATGTCCTCAGAAATCCAAGAACAAAATCCATACTAATGTCCTCCCATGGCCTCTCTAATACAGGTAATGGCTAATACAATCTAGTATTCGGACTTGTTCCTTTCGCCATTTGACATACTTTACAACTCTACAAAAACTTCTTCACATCTTGTTGCAACTGTGGCCAATAGTAATGCTCACAACAATAGCAATGGTCTTATCATGACCAAAGTGTCTAGCTAATCCTCCACTATGTTTCTCCTTGATCAATTTCTCTCTCATGGAACTCCTTGGAATGTAAAATTGATTCCCTCGAACCAACATACCATCTTGGATTGTAAAATCCAACCATCTCATCCTATCCAAAGTGATAGGCTCCTTGCAAGCTCTCTAAGCCTCTAAAAAATCAGGATCCTTAGGATACAATCTCTTGAGTTCATTAATCCCAACAACTTCAATATGCATTTGTGTCAACAAATTTTGCCTCCTACTTAAGGCATCTACAACTCTGTTAGATCTTCCACTCCTATGCTTCAAAAGAATGTATAACTTTGCAAAAATTCAACCCATTTCAAATTTCTTTGACTCAACTTCCCTTGACTATTTAAATATTGTAATGCATGATGATTAGTAAATAAAACAAAATATTTTGGTGACAAATAGTGTCTCCATTTCTTCAAAGCTTGAACTATAGCATAAAAATCCTGATCATAAACAAAATACTTCTTCTTTGCATCATTCAACTTTTCACTAAAATAAGAAATGGGTTTACCTTCTTGACTCAAAATAGCTCCAATGACATTACTACTAGCATCACAATCTACCTAAAATACCCTGTTGAAATCTAGAAGTGTCAAAACAAGTTGCTTTATAAATTTCTTCTTCAAAATATCAAAACTTTTTGTTGTTCATGTAGTCCACTTAAACTCTTTTCTATCCCCTCTCATTGTTTCAGTTAAAGGTGCACAAGTACTACTGAAGCCTTTGATAAAATTTCTATAAAAACTTTCCAAACCATGAAAATATATCACCTCTGTAGCACTCCTTGGTGTATTCCATTCAACAATAGCTTTCACCTTCTCTGTATCCATCTTAAGACCCTCTGCTAAGATAACAAATCCTAGGTACACCAACTCTCTCTTCACAAAACTACACTTCTTCAAATTGATCAACAACAAGTCTCCTCCCTTAGCTTATCAAAAAATCTTTGGATATGGATCAGGTGGTCCTCCAACGTCTTGCTCAAAACTCAAAATATCATCCAAATAAAAAATAACAAATTTTCCTAAAAAAAATTTCAATACCTCATTCATAAGCCACATAAATGTGCTCAATGCATTGGCTAGCCCGAAAGGCATGAATAACCACTTGTATAAACCCTCTTTGGTCTTGAAGGTTTTCTTCCATTCATCTTCTTCTCTAATCTGGATCTGGTGATTAACACTCTTCAGGTCTATCTTCATGAAGTACTTAGCTCCACTCAAACAATCCATGATGTCATCCATCCTCAGCAAGGGAAATCTATACTTGATGGTGTTCTTATTTATGGCTCTATAATCTATACACATCCACCATTCCCCATCCTTCTTTGGTGTTGGTACTGCATGTACTACACATGGGCTCAAACTCTCTTGAATTAATCCCTTTTGTAACATCTCTTTCACTTGTTTGTTCAACTCTTCATTTTTTGCTAGAGTCATTCGATGGGCTACCTTATTTGGCAAACTAGCTCTAGGAATGAGGTCCATCTGATGGCTAATCTTCCTTACTAGAGGCAAACCTTCAGGTATGTTATCAGAAACAATATCTTGAAACTCATTCAACAAATTTGAAACCTCTATAGGTACCTCACTACTATCTTCTTTATCAACTCTAGGGATTAATGAAAAACACATATGGTCATGTCTCATACCTTCTATGAACTTTCTTTCATCAACCAAACAAATTCTTACATTACTACATACATTTTCTTCTTCCTCCTTCATGGGTTTCAACTTATGACGAACGCCATCTTTTGTTGGAGTATAGGACCACTGAGAGGGGGGTGAATCAGTGGTCTAATGAGAAATAAAATTTCAAAAATTAACTCATTTGTATTACACAAAGAGACCCATTGAAAATACTTCAAACATTATAGATATTCACTACTAAATTTGACTCCATTTTTCGACGAACGTTCATCAGTCTTTCAATAAACATTTGTTGGAAAATCAACGAATTAATGAAAAAAATTTGTCACTATTTTTTCGTCAAAATTCTGACGACAAATTAAATGTCAAAATAATGACGTAGATTCATCAGTCATCAGCATCATAAAATGACTCGGATGTTCGTCAGAATATTGACAAAAAATTTGTGTATCCTCAACGAATTACAACCAAAATGCAATTACAATGGCTCTTTTGAAGCATCGAAACAACACCAGAAGTTCATCGCCATTTCGACAAAATGGGCAAGGAGTTATGACGAAGTCTTTGTCATAGCTAAGCAACTTTTTCAGACCTTTTCTATGATTCATCGGTGGCCTTTGTCAAAATTATGATGAAATGGGCAAGGAGATATGATGAAGCCTTCGTTGCAGCTATAGCAACTTCGTCGGACCTTTTTGATGATTTTTCGGTGGGTTTCATCAAAATTGTGACAAAACAATGCAATTTTTTTTAAAAAAATATTCGTTGAAATGTACCATCATGGAGACTCTTGGCGATGACCACCGAAGCCAACCCATCGGTGAGAGATCAATCATCAGCACAGGATAGAAAAATCACTCTGATAGTCCATGTCTTGTCGAAGACTTCCATCAGCAAGACAAATCCAATGTCACACTGATATGACCTCTTCAGGAGTTTCGAACACTGCTGGTTATCAACAAGACATTTTGAGGGTCTTGTTGATTAAACAAGTGTCTAAGAGGAAGTAAACAAATGGAACCTATTAATTTTCTTATTTTGGAGTTCTTTAAATCATAGAATAGATACCATCTTCTTGTGTATAATGTACTTATATTCATATTTGAATTTGGACCAGTTTCATTGCACATTCCATTTTGCTTGCGGAGGTATTCTATAGAAGCAATATATTGATAATTCCAAAAGTGATTTGTAATTGTTGTACAACTCTACCCTATCATCCTTGGATTACCATTTGTTTAGAGACTCACATGAGACAAGTTTACAATACCAAGTCCAAATAGTATGAAAGACTTACTTCCATACAAATTAAATGGTGAATATCCACAATGGAAATTGTCTAATTACAACAACAATTCCATTAAAGGTTATCCATGCTTCATAGGAGATGATTGATCATACATACAAACTGCAAGATGCATAGAAAAAACATTACACTTGAGAATAACCAATGGCTAACAAGGGAAGGAGTTAAGAAACATTTGGATTGAAGAGAAAATGTGTAGGGAAAATGTTGAGTAGTGTCAAGAGAACAGAGCTTGTAGAACATATTCTTGACCTAATCAAGCTCTTGAACAACTTAAACAAAATTGAAATACTAACACATACATGAGACAATGAACTGATATCTATCATCTTTTTCATTAATGTAGAGGTAGGTAAAGGAGAAATAATTATAATTGTAACACTATTCATAGTCCAGTAAATTATGTTCGTAATTTGTGTTCAATGGACCTCAGTTTTATCATTATATTTCCCATCTAATACCATATTTTAATCCAGGGTTCAACTATCTCAAATGTAAAGAAGCACCTTCAATTAACAATTTAAAGTACTATAAAATAAGGTAAGGCTTTTACTTGAGAAAGATTGGGTACACTTGTAGGATTAAAGTTCTCACAATCATCAAGATTTATTGGGACACAGACGCAACCTGCAACATATGAAGTAATGGATGACTACAAGTTAGTGAAATGGTCCTTAATATGTGACTGGTTTGTAAATTGTTTGATAGAAAATAAGGTTACAAATAGATCTACATGAAAAATTATGAGGACAATCTATTGTAATCATCAAAATAGATGAAAAGTGCAAAGGAAAGAGCCGAGCTACATCTCTAGAGCCTAAAAAAACACATGCAAGAAACATAAAAAAAGAACAAACCATTTTTTGGATGAATACAAAATGGTGCCTTCAGCAAGTGATTCATATGCTTTCACACCTGACACAGGACATTAAGAAGATTTTAGTCTTCCTCTATGAAATTAACTACTTACAGAATAAACCCAAAAACCAATATTATATACCTCCATGTCTAGCTGAGGGTAGGTATAGGAGAAAAAAAATTCCTCAATGCAATGCCAAAAGATATCAATGTGTGTGTAGGTTTGTATTACTCAAAATATCATTTCACTTCCTAAGGAAAAATACCAAAGTGATGTTTTAAACTTCAATCTTCACATAGCCTCCCTTAGTGCTACACATGCATATACAAGCATTATTCAAGCTCTAAACTATTCAAATATTAAGGATTTAATTAGCTATAAGATGGAAAGTTGTTGTTTAGACATAATCCATCATCTTTTACATGTATCTTTATTCACTCCTAGCACTTCAAATAAATTTGTGTAAATGAGACAGAAATGTGAATCTTTTATGACAAAGAAAATTCTTAAAAGGAGGGGGGAGAGAGAAAAGGGTAGGGGGCAAGAGAATGCTTGAATGTATAACAAAGTATAACATTTTGATCATTATAACAATAAAACGAATCTTAAGTTTGAAGCATTAATATCATTTACAACATTTATGATCAAGAATGAATGTAAGTAGAGAAACTTTTGCATACCTGTAGATGGTACAAAATTTCATGGTTAAGTGGATGCCTCCCATCAACAACAAGATCCAAATATCTATGTATCTATCTCAATCGAGCCTCTAAACCCTTTAGAGATGTCAATTTTTCCACTAACCTGTTATGCACAAAAATCAAATTTTAGAGTTATGTCACCACTAAAAACAGAAGAAACAGAGCTTTGAAACCAAATCCACACACAACACAATGTAGTATTCATACAAATCCATAGAAACAAACCAAACTCAAAACATTGGAATGGAAACAACTTCACATTATGATGCAGAGCATGGATTCAGGGTATAAAGAATTTTTTTTCTGCCACCATAGTGAAAAGTTAGCACTTTCTTTCATCTTTGCATATTGGTTTGATGCTTCAAATGATGCATTACCTTATTGAGCTTCTCTTTGTTTCAAGAATAGTTTAATATTCTCTACTTAACAGGGCCAACCACGTGATGATGGAAGCTCATTTGGCCCCTCACCCCCTCACATCACTCTCAATTCCCCATACCCAATCATATAACATTAATCATTCATTCATCCATTAATAACATATAACATTCATTCATTCATCCATTAATAACATATAGCATTCATTCATTTCATCCGTTAATAGCATATAACATTCACATTCATCCATTAATAACGTATAACATTCATTTCATTAACTTGCATATAACATTCATTAATTAACATATTCACATTCATTCATTAACATATAATAATCATTCTTTCAGTTTTTACATATTATCAAAATATGGTTGTCATGATATGATTACAATCACTTTTTTTTTGTTTCTTTTTTAAAGCTACATAAAGTTGAAGTGGAGTATCGTTTTCTAAATCAATATATGTCCCCCTTTAGTTGTTCTACCTATGCTTATGTGATCTTAGTATACCTAGCCATTTTCTCATGGGGGAGTGGGCCCGGCTGCTTTGCAAGGGTCCTCTTTGCAATAACAAAGAAATGTTAAACTAATATGTTTTATTATTGTTATTTTATTTTAAATTATTTCATTAATTAAAATAACATTAGAATTAAGTTTCTCTTTACAGTGGGTCCACATCATGTTCTGAACTACTGTTATAGACTCATGCTCCAACATGTTGAACACCCTCCTAAATCGATTTATGGATTTAGAGCACAAAGGTTACATTAATTAATACACAATTGAAATTAAATATATTTAGAAGAACTTGTAAGAGTGGTCCTCTTTTACCTGAGTAGAGGCCGCATCATGTTCCTAATCTTCTAACTTTGATCATGCTCGACACGTTGATCTGCGGCTCTACCATGCTCTAAAGTTGGAACATGAAAGGTTACATTAATTAATACACCAATTGCAATCAAATATGTTTAAAAGAACTTTAGAGTGGTCCTCTTTACCTGATGGGGCCACATTATATTCCTGATCTTCTCTAGCCTGATCATGCTCAACATGTTGATCATGCTCTACATGCTCTAAAGTACCGGGATGCACACCATGACCTTCATCTATAAGTTGTGCTCCACCCTCACTAGGCTACATTCCAATGTCATGTACAATATTATCATTTCTTGAATGTTTAAAACAAATAGGCATGTAATTACTTTATAGTGGAAATTAATATTGAATAGATTGCACAAGTATTCAATTTTAAATAAAAATTTATTGAGTTTATTTACTTGTATTAGCCGGATGCAATGGAAGACCCATGTTTACTTGATTAAAGGCTATAGACATTCATCCCGCGACTCCATATGTAGCCTTCTTTGGAAGGGAAATCTTTAGGTCATCTTCTATGGAACTCTATTGAATTCAGAGCCCTACATTTTGGATAAGATCCTTTAGATTTTTGCTTCTATGTGGGTGTTGTCGGAAACCAAAGGTGTTTTTCAATTTATTATTTTGGATACAATGTTTCATTTATTGAAGTACTTACACAATTCATGCAGTAATTTCATGCAACCACAGAATATTAACTTTGTGATGCTCATGTTTTTCTAGTCTTGCCTTTGTTTCCTTTGATGTGTTGGGTAGCCTATGAAAAGTTTGAAATACATTAGATTATGTAAAAAGAAAGAGTAATCAGTATATAATTACATTGCTGATAGTATCACATACCTTCCTTGGCCTGGTGGTGTCTTTCCTTTTTTCTTTTCAGCCTTCTGCTTTCCATCCGACACTAGGTCCTTCCACTCCCTCTCCATAATCATGGGGGGATGCTCGTAATTTTTGTTCTTCTCTAAATGTGACCTATATTGGTCCCTCACATACCTTAGATAGGTACCAACTTTCTTAAGGACCTTGGTTTAGTTGAATGTTTTATCATCGAAGAGCACAACTAAACGGTTAATGAGCTCATCTTTTAAATCTTTATTTTGGTCATTCCACTGTGTACGTATGGTGGGCCCGAAGAGCTCCAATGTAATATCACTTAGATGTTTATAAAAAACATCATTTCCTAAAAAATGATCATGGGATCAATAGTCTAAAAAGAGCAATCAATAAGTAAATTTCAATTGGATTATATATAATAATAATTAAAACATTTTGAAGTATCTGGGACCTTCTCTATCTTTATGGGAATGAAATCCTCGGTCACCACAAATGTGACCAGAAATGTTCTCGTACTAGTAATACGGGAAGATCCAAGAAATGTTGCTAAAATATCACCAGTACTAATGGCCTATGCATCCCCAGGTACATGTCCTGACACATGTTCTAGCATGTGTTCACTGCTAGAGCGTGCACTAACGGATTCTTGCATGGTATGTGTTTCCGACATTTCAGACGGCAATATAGGCACAGATGATGGGGTCAAATGATGTGATGTATGCGCAGGAAAATCAGGATGTACATTTGTACCAACCCCTACTCCTTGGGCAACACTTGCAGTACCCTGATCATGGCCAGGAGCATCATGAGGACGCAAAAAATCCTGTAAAAATAACACATATTTTAGTTTATGACATAAAAGAGTACAAAATATAAAACCATGAATGAAATTATGTTATAATTAAAGACCTCATGACAACTTACTTGCAAATTTTGTGATCTCTCAGTCAATATTTTAACCCTCTCTTATCTCATCTATTTGAGGCACTATGAATAACAAATTAAAGATTTCTTCATTGCATTTTTTTTGAGTCTTCCTTATCATATCGAGAGGGTTGTTTGAATAAGCGATGTCATTATCACATAATATTGACTGCACCTCCCTATGGATGCTCTCGTCTACTGCTGGTGCCTTTCCCCGATCAGTCAACTGCAACAAGAATATTAAAAACATTATCGAAATTAACCCAATAAACTTGTCAAAACAACATAATAATAAAGCATTTTTCTCGTATCTAATTTGTACAATTACAATGAGGTAAACCTGTCAGGTAGAAGCGCCTAAAGATACATCTCGATCTGTGCTCTGGGCCAGAGCCTTCTCTGTACGATCAATGTCCTGCTATGACAAAAATTAAATATAAAACATTACTCCGAAATGAAACCAATAGACTTACGAAAGAAAATATAAGAATAAAATGGTATAATTAGGTCACATTAATTGGAGGTTAAATTAAAATGGTACATAGTACATACCACCCCATAGTAATTGTGTTTGTAACTAAGCAATTCAAATTGTAATTGATTAGCAACTCTTCCCCTGCAGTTATTGATTTTATCACACATACGAATATATGGTTTCCCTCACATGCCTTGAATATTCAATTGGGTTGCTTATTTGTTGGCCTAGGTCATGTACTATTTATAAACCCTGCAATATTCCCTGATGCTTTTTGGCCTTCCTATCAATGTACACTTAGCCTCCTTTGTTTGATCCTTATCTTTTAGTTGTATATAATTTGTTGACAGTACATGCCTATGCATGCCATTATATATTGCACAGTTGCATCAATCTTTATATGGCTATGGCAGTCTGACATACTCCATCGAATTGATGCTTTTTCATAACAAACCTTTATTCCATCCAAAAGCACAAAATAGAGGCTAAACCATGCTTATAGCCTTTGATGATGGTGCTATATGATATATCCTCTCGTTGACACAAAAATCAGTGTTTATTGGAGGAAGTTCCTTGGGTACCCATTGTTTCCGTAGATGTTTGTACCTCGAGGGCACCTCAACTTCGCCTATTCTCTCATCATCATAAGAACATGACCCCCCTTCAGCAAGAAAAAATTCCACATGTTTTACAAAATTTCACAGCTTCTAATCTTTTTGACCTCTAGTTGAGTCTCCCTCTTTAGACATACTACGTATCTACTTTCCTCTTCTTCCTGAATTTCCCTCACTCGAGGGAAGACAGATCTGACAAATACCTATTTGGTGGTACCTGCACTCATAAGGATGTTGGATGAAGTTCTTTCATGGTGATGTTATCCTAAGGTGACATTATGATTAATCTATCATTTCATCGCTAGAATTTCACAGGTTATAAGGTAATCAAGTCTTGATAGATTGCAAGTTATTGTTACTACCGTCCAAATGTGTCCATTACAAATCAAATCTACTTAATGTTTTAACTCCCAAACTTTGTAACAAGTGTTAAATGTGACTATGGTCCACCAGTTACACAATCAAGGCCTCAAATGTATTCTCTAATTGTAATCAAAGGACTTTTCCTCTTCATTCAAGTAAATAAACATGAAGGGAAACACCACCAAGTGGTTTATTGGACACCTACATGACTAAAAATAGCAGAAAATTTACATTTAATTTTCATATGTCTAAGTGGTTAACAGGGAGGGAGCCTGTACTAGGCTTGGTTAAGTCATCATAAGTTTATGCTTTGGCAATAATTTTTTTTAAGTCATCTTAAATCTTCCTATGTCTAATTGCTAGGAGACTTTTGGTATGTTTTACGGTAGGATGATTGATGAAAGAGTCCAAAGAGCCTTTCTCCATGGTATCCAAGTACACATAGCAGTGGTCTTCTCTTATACGGTTGGACATGGTTTAAAGAACTTAGCTAGGAATTATTCATTTAACCTAAGGTTTTCTAATAATGCCATCATTGGAAAAGTATGATCAAATTCTTCTATTATGAAGAATTGGTCTATGTGCCTCTAATAATCACTATAATGTTTGTAAGGATAAAATGACTAATTGCATCAGGTAGGAGAGAATCAACTTTGAGTTCTTCAAAGATTATATTCCTCTATTCATAATTTTTAAGGGTTGTGTGTGTAGGAGGTTATCACTACCAAGAAGGCAGGAGACCTTTCCTTGTGTTCTTTTATAATTTTCATTATTCTTATTTATTTTACACTTACATTTACAAATACACATACATATGCATTTACTATTTTCATTTATTTCTCATGTAGTTTAATAGTTTGATTGGTTTCATATTATATGTGTTGAAGACTTTAGAATTTCAATTACATTAATTTATGGATATGTTGTATCTATAACACTACAAAACCATATGCTCTTTGCATTTACACTTGCATTTAGAAATACACATTTATATACATAGATATAGATTTCTTTAATGATATGTTGCATTTATTGTTCTAGGAGAGCATCGAGTAATTGCATTTACATTTACATTTAAAAATACATATACATACATACATACATACATACATACAAACATACATATATACATACATACATATATATATATATATATGTATGTCTGTCTGTGTGTATGTATATCATTTATATTTAGTGTTCAGAAACAATCCATTAGGTCCACACATGGATAAAAATTCATAAAATCAGATCTCTAATGCATATTTTGTTGAAACCTATGCTTGAACCTCTCATTTCACATGCTTTTCTTCACAAAACTATTGAGGAAAACAGCTATACCTTCTTTATTTCTCATCCTACGCCCTATTCATGCATCCTACAATTACAACAATATCCATGGGACCTCTTACACAAGCTACAATAATCACAAAAAGTGTAAGAGCCCCTTTATATCATGTCTGGGCTACAAAACCCTCAAAAATAGGGTAACTCAGATTATGATTTGTTGGTAAGCTATATGGACAAAATCATTAGCACCAACTCATTCTTGGAGTATTTTGAAAGAGAAGCGAATCAGGTGGAAGTTAAGTACAAACCTTATAGTGTCAATGTGAATGAGGTGATCAATTTTGATTGGCCAACTAATGAAGAGTACCAGAAATGGGTAAATGTATATTTAACTAAGAGTGAAAAGGAGTAGGCTGCTAACGGTTGACAAATCAGCTATTGTAGTTACAACATATTCCAATTTTGTTTTTTGGTGACAGTCTAGGCGCGAAATTCTTGAAGTTTTTTGTTGTTGCATCAACCATTCTCAGCGGGCACAATGAACAAGAAGATTCTCTAGGGATATTTTTGTTGTAACAAATTTTTGGAATATCACAAGGTAGTCCAATTGGCTAGTGACACATGTGCTTTCTGGCCCGATGCTTGTTTGCTCCTTCTTTTTCTATAAGAAGGATTTCAAAGCTAGAAGTATGTGTTAGCAAGTTAGATATTTTTGGTCAATTCTAGATGAAGTTGCAGAGAAAATTGTAAAATCTGATGGTTTTAGGAAAAATGCAATTTAGGTTTTGAGTCATTCTGTAGTAGGTTTTGAATTCATGGGGATTTGATGTTTTATGATAGTACTAGCATTTGAATTGATATGATTAATTTGAACTCATGTCTCCATTGTACAAGCATATCTGAATTTCCTTTTAAATAAAAATGATCAAGGGTTGTCTCGTTCATCTCACTCCTGTGGTGTGTATGATTTCTGTTTTGGCTTTAATTCAAGGAATTAATTAAAATGCTTGAATGGGATTGTAGGTGGATATGTTCTCTATAAGGATTTGATAAGTAGTATTGGGTTAGAATACATATTGATGAGATTGTAAAGCAATGTTATCAAGGATCTTATATGTTATGTGTTAAATTTGTCATAAACCCTTAGATGCTTATAAATTTGACTCCTCCAATGGATATATGGCACTGATCTAAGTTGTACTTATTTGTATGGTTCAATATTTTTTTCCTTTACCTAGAGCTTGCTAAAATTGCAAATTAATGACTATCTTATACTGTGAAATGTTGTTGTAGTTATCTCATGCTCCAAATAGTTGATATTATTGATAAACAACCAATTCTATTCGGTATTATCCTATTATGTTGAGCTATTAACTAAGATTATTTGTTGTTGTTAATGTTGTTTATGATGATGGTGCAGAAGTTGTAAATTCATTAAGGGATCACCCTCCCAGGTCTTGCAGAGCCCAAAGTGTAGGAGGTCTTTCAAATCCTCGTCAGTTGGTCTAGGTCCTTCAAGCTGCCCTTTATTGGAATTGGCAATTCCATAGGTAGATTAGAAGATCAACCCACTTACCATAAAAACAACCAACACCTTACATATGTTTGTGGTGGAGGTATTAAAGAAGAATTGTATGCCTCTATTTCCATTCATTAGATCTACCTTAGCCTAGCATATACTTGGGCTAAGTCTACAATTTCTTCAGACTCATGCGATGAAGGCTATGTGTGATGAAATCCTAGACCTCAACCAAGATGTGGTAGATTATGGGATTTTTGCCAAGACCTAAGGCTAGTGGATAAAAATGTGAAATACGAAGCTATTTTATTTTTTCTATCTTATCTTATACCATTTTTACTAGAATGGGGG
>VDFB02271482.1:0-54080 GCA_007258455.2 Sequoia sempervirens | reverse complement strand
CGTACGACTTCCTGAATTATTTTAATAAAAAAATGATGAACAAGACCAGCTATGTTGTTGGCTTATAAAATCTTATTGATGACGCCATTGGCCGCGTTTCACTCTTACGTGCCACCTCAATAAACCAAAACTATGTGGAAGGTGATGTATCTACATTTTAAACATCTAAATTATAAATAAGGTTGTTTTTTAAATATTTAACGGAGGAGACTTTAAGAATAAAAAATGGTGGTTTAAATGTACAAATAAAAAATATATTTAAACATTTTTAATTTATTGTAAAGGATAACAATATTTTTTCATGTGTTAGATAGGTTAATTAATTACATGTTATTACTAAATACTTAATTAGTTTAAATAAGGGGGTTGGATAAATAGATGTGACAAGAAATTAAATATAAATGAAAGGTGTATTTATATGTGAGAATTATGATGAAAATTTAAGTTTGATGCTTAAATAATATCACCAAACATGCAATTGATCTAAATAGTTTAGTTCGACACATATATGACAATAAATGCTAATTTATACAATTTAATACCAAAAGATGGTGTACTTATCTATAAGATATATGATGAAGAAATAAGCTTGATGTCACACATAACTCAATCATCTAATATAGAGAAATACGTACCCTTGATGTGCTAATTGTTTGGAATAATGCACAAACTTGTTATTCTCTCAAGGTCAATTATGCGAGTTTGGATGAATTGTGTGTCATGCAAATTTGCTCTATAACCTATGGATTTATCCTAATAGACTATGCACTTTTGTGACCTAGTTTTCCTTCATCTCTATGTTTAATTGGCACTTAAGGACTAGTGGTACCTATTTAAAAATATCTTGGGGGATTCAATAGATTGCAAGTGTCATGTTTTTCTAGGTCAAACAAGGCCTCAATTAAACCAATTTTATGGTCATGTTGAAGATTGAAGACAATAATAATATATGGAGTCCTATATTAATGTGACATCTAGATTAAATTTATTTTAGTGCTCTAAATGAAGTGTTCTAGGAATTATGCTTCTCTTCAATCCATAAGATTTTTGAATGACTTTTGGACATCATTTTGATGTATATTAATGCACATTAAATTCTTTTAAATACTAATGTAAATCAATTAATTATGCAACTGTGTACCAAGTTAGGTCATAATTATTAGTGAATTATGTGGGAATTAGCAAAATTTAAATTTCAAGGGCTACTTTTGCATTGTGCAAGACCACTCTCACATATTGTGATATATTGACCCAACTTTCTCATGATTGAAATTTGACATGTTGATTATTAAAATTTTACCGTTTGAAAAATTATAAGATCTTCCAAAAACTAGAACTTGTATTATAACTCTTAGAGATCTAAAACCACTCTCAAACATCCTGAAACTATGTATATGAAATATAACTTAAAGTTATAAACAAAGTAAATATCCATATATAAATGTCAACTTATATTTTTATTTCATGTATATAGTTTCATTGAAAGACAAGGAGAAAGAGAAAGAGAAATACAAAGAGAAAAATAAAGAAAAAATTTCAAAGAAAAATATAATGCGAGCATTATAGCATGCTCACACTATGAGTAATCCCATAATGCAAGTGTGTTATAATGCACTTGTGTTATGTGCAAACAAAATGATAATGCAAGCATGTTATAACATGCTTGTGTTATGGCTTGGTAATGACCGAGCCTAGGCTCGATCACTACCAATGACCCATTATGTGAGTGTGTTTCATTATAAAACAAGAAGCACAAGGAGAGATCATATATATGCAATGCCTCCTAAAGGGAAGGATGTGCTAGGCATTTTTGTTCTCCAAGCTCACATGAAGTGCAAGGAGAGATCATATGTGCAAGCAAGCACTATGAGGAATGCATAATAAGACATATCAATTTGTAAATTTTGATCCCCAGGCTCACCAAACGGTTCAAGGGGATAGCATACATCAAGAAATGATCCCAAAAAATAAACATGAGATTAATTATCGCTTTATCAAAATTGAAGTGTTCTTAAATTAGTGATAAAAAAAGTGTCTTTGGTTGCATGTTGTGCAAGAAATATCTTTATGAGTTAATTACACTAATCTTTGACTATCGAGTCTACATAAATATGTTAGTGTTATCAAATACCAAAGAGAGTTAGCAGATTAGTATTGAAAAACTTATGAATCTTGCTCAAGGACCTAGAAAAATTTACAAATAAAATTATGCCTCTCAGGTTTTCCCAAGTGCACATTAAATTTGCCTCTATATGAAAGGATTTGTCTCTATGTGGTTAGAAAAATGTAGTCAAAGGATCCACTCAAGTAGCACAAATTTTCTCATTTGTAGTCTATAATTTCCCATTTATGCATTCAATTTTATATGATCAAGTTCACTTGGTTGTAATTCATATTTGCCCATTAACCTACAAGAAAAATTCTAATTAATTATAGAAGTATATTCACCCCTATAAAATCGTATTTTCCCATTCACATAATTCTTTCACCCAAACAATAATGTATTCACTCATCTAGAAACTAGAAATGTGAAAACACTAAAAAAAATGAATTAAGATTAGTTTGACATTTGACATGGGTTCCATTTGGTGTGTTAGAAATTTGAAATTATAAAATTATTCCCAAAATGATTGGAAATTGTAATAAAATCCAAACTAACATGAAACCAAGAAAAATAATCAAGATAGGGCAAAAAGAGGTCAAACCACCATCAAATCGAAAGAAATCAAAGTATGCCAATTCTCTCATTATGTAGATGTGCCCACACTATTTAATTGGATGTGTGCTCATGAAAATTTGGTAGCATAACCATGCTTAATTGTTCAAAGATGCATGATCTCTTGAAAAATGCCTTAATGTTTGATATATATATATATATTTGGTCGAAAATGGATGAAAGGCTAGGAGTTTTTGAGGGAGATCAAAGGATAGGAATACATGTGATCTCTCAAGCTATGAGATTGTGCTAAGTGGCATAATATGAGGTCTTGAGAGGGAGATTGGTATGTGGGAGGTACCTTGAGGAGTGGGGTAGATCTTTGTCATAAAGATCTGAACCTTGTCCAACATTCCCAAGGTATAAGGTGGAAGGGAATAAAGGAATTTTAAATTCCTTAAGTGTACTTCTTAGACAAGGACCCTGTGGGGTTCCTTTCCCAAAGGGGAAAGCCTATAAGGCTTAAAAGACAAGGTGGATGGGTAGTAAATAGAAAGAGGGTCATACTTTCCTAATCACAAGATTAGGAATGTGTAAATGATTAGAGTATTATGAATATCTTAGGGGATGGGTTAAGGCAAGTGGAAGAATTGGAGGATGTGATGTACCTTTTAATCATTGATTAAGTGTGTGCCCATGATTAATGGGGGGATTAGGATAGGATTAAAGGGATAATGTAAAATGGTGGAGGATGGGACATGTAGATGAGGAATAAATAAATTAATTTATGGAATGAAAGGGGTAAGATAGGATAGATTTAGATAATTAATTAAAACTTAGGCTAGGACTTAGGGAAAAAGAGGAAAATAGGGAATATTAATTAAATAATAGCATATTATTTAATTAACATAGATGATGGATGATGGAGAATTAGTTGAAAAGAGGAGATATTAATTAAATAATGATACATTATTTAATTGATATAAGTAATAGTAATTAGTCAAAACAAGGATAAATTGACCAAAAGAAAGTAGTCAATTTTAGGTGTCTACAAAAGGTTCTTTGTTGGAAAATAAATATCTAAATAAGAAACAAGCACTTTATGATATAATGATTGAAGTTAAGGTATAAGAGGAAGATAATATCTATCATTAGGATAGAGCAAAAATAGTAGAGAAAAGGTGAAGGGTTCTATGGAGCTTGTTATTTAAGTACGGAGAATTTGGTCATGATGTGTTTGAATATTTGAAAAAACAAACAAACAATAGTATTTAATATAGGGTGATCCCACAATAGTGGTTTACAATTTTTGGCCAAATTGGACACTGAAATTATAATTTTTAACTAAATTTCACATTCGGGCACCTATAGCGGCTAAACCGTGAAGAATTTGAAGATGATGCAAACTAGAGTCTCATCACATTTTGTCTGTAGATTCTAAAAATATTTTTTTCAAAATTTTTGGAATCAGATTGCACTTCTTTTTCCATCTCCCACTAAAACTATTTTTTTCAAAAATACAATTTTAAAAAGTGGCCGTATAATGCATAACTTTTTTTCCATGAAAGATAAAATTATAATTCTTTTGAATTTAGATTTGTAACTCTGATATATAGTCCTTCCACTTGGTTAGATAATTTTTTATTGAATATTTTTTCTTTAATGAAGTTTTGAAGTCAAACCAATTACAATTCAGACATAGCGACCATTATACATAACTTTTTGTATATATCAAAATTCATTTTATTTTTTGTTGGATCAAGAACTTCAATATCTGGTGCACTCATATTTTTCAATTTTTTTTTTGATAATGCTATTTTTCCACATGTGCAGAATAAAGACCTTCATTTTCGATGAAAAACCTATGTTTAATAAAACTAAAAAAACAAATACATAATAAAACAAAAACATATTAAAATTATATTCATTGGATAGCTTGTTCCGAGGACTACTTGATTCCAGTTGGGTTTTTGAAGATTCATCCATTTTCATCCTCAACCTGAGCTCCGAAGTGCCAAAATTCAAGGTTTTTTGGTGTCTCAGGGGGGATGAGGAATAAGGGGGGTTTGAGCGAACCCCTAAGGATTCACTTGAACCAGGGTTCATTCGAACCTTGGTTCATTTGAACCCCCCTTTTGTAAGGGGTTTTGTTGCCTTTTTTTGGTGGGAAAGCATTAAAAGGGTTCGACCGAACCTAGGTTCTAACGAACCCCTAATGGGTTCGGTCGAACCAATAGGTTCGTACGAACCCCTAAAATCAAGTTTTTTGCCATGCATTCATTTTTTGTGATTTTTCTTTCCTCACTTCAATTGTAAACCAGTATTGTGGCTTAACCCTATAGGATGTAGTACTAGAAATCACCTAGCTCAAGTAGATGAAAAAAGTGTTGCATCACCTAAGAACATAAAGAAATTGGAGCAAGGAGAAGCTTTTATGTTGAAAAGAGTGCTAATGACACCAACCATAAATAAGAATGGACCATTATAAAGGATTATTTTCTATACTATATGCAAATATATAGGTAAGCATATTAAGTTGATAATTGATAGTGTTGGTACCTTGTTAATTTCAACAACAAAAAATTATGTTTAGATTGGAAGGAGAGTGAAATGGTGGTAGATTCCTAATGGAGTAAGAAGGAAAATGGTAAATGTCTAAAATAAATGGGGAAGAAAGGTAGCAAAGAGATACATTGGATTTAAAAAGAGCATAAAATCTCAATTATAAGATTTATATAATGTTCTTAAGACTCAAGCTCATGGAACATTTTCCACTCACTTTCAATGAGAGTATTTCATGAGCATTTATGGCTCTAACAATCCTACACACCCAAAACAAAAATGTATTTTATCTATTTTGGTTTTCTTATGATTTTGTTTTATAGGTCCTATAGCTAGTGAAATTCCTATACACTTACTCCCAATCTCACCTCATGATGGATAAAATGTAAATCACAAATACCAACATGGGGTTTCCTTGTCAAGGGTATTTAGCATTATTAGTGTTGATAACTTTAATGATCAATGATGGTTACATGTCAGATTAAATTATCTATAATTTGATTTCACCTTGCTAATTGTGGGTAATATTTATTTCTAATGACAACTCCCTTTGGGCATTTCATTAACCAAGACTCTTACTTTTTTAATTTATGGTAAATGGTATACTAGAGGAGGGGTCATGTGAATATTAGTTATGACTGACAATATTTATTATTCGGTGTGAACATTGAAATCCTTGGTAATTTTTAATTAGTGAATCACAATGTGGTTGTGATACTTGAATCCTTGACATGTTAGGTTAGGAATAATTCTTCTTGGTGTTGATATAGTCATGTGATTGCATTAAGTGATTCTTCTTAGGTTATGACTTGATAAGATGATGTCAATTACTTATGAAGTTCAATCACTAATTTTGACATTTATTTCAATAAAAAGAGAATAGAAGAGATAGAGAGGGGGACCACAAGGGGTGCTAGTAATTAGGTTTGAGGAGAATGTAGAATTAGAGTGTTTCTCCTACTAATTTTCATGAGCTTATAATAGCAAACAATAAATGGGGATAAGCTCATGAGTGTTTGGAATGTTTTGTTATTGACTACAAGCTTGCATATCAAGCTAATTTGAGGTTTGAGAAAAAATATTCTTTTAATTTAATATTATTATGGTTCCTTGTTGTTCTCCATTTTATTTTATGGGTGGAGCTACAAGTCTCAAGCTACCTTTCACTGCACATTATGGGCAAGACTACATTATACCTCCTTTAGAAAGATGCTTTAAATGTGGGTAAAATTTTTTGGTCCACTTTGTAACTCTCTATAATTATGCTCTTACATGCACTATCATAAATTGTCTTACACATCTTATATGATACAAGATGCCCTTACACATTTTTACATGCATCATATAAAGACATACACATGACATAATAGTCAATTCACAAGTGGGATGCCCCATTCCCTAAACAAGGCATAAATAATAAATAATACCACTAAATAAATATTTCAAACATTAAGACTTGCAAGGTGTATGACACACCTAATCCCAACAAACAAAGAAGAATTATTCAATAAGAAGCCATTTCGATCTTCACAAAAGAACATGTTTTTGATAAGATATATTTTTCTACAAGGACTAACATGCATGAGATGGAATGTCAACCCTTCAAATACTACCAATCCACCATTTTTACAACCATGGGGAAATACTCTTGTATAAAGTTAGACACAAAATTTACAATTTAAAAAAAAAGTATAATTTTTTTTTATAATGTTAGAAACAATGTTATGTTCTTAGGTAAAACGATAAAATATCATATAGATTTGTTTCCATCATTTTCTTCTCAGGTTCCTGAAGGGACTTTAATTATTTGAAGCGAATGGAGGATTTGATCAAAATTAGGAAAATAATAGTGTAATTTTTTTAAACATCATAAAAATGATTTGTTCTTACATATAGAATCATAAAAAAATTGGAACATCTTTTAATATTGAAAAACTATTTAATAAGATCTATCAAATAGATAATAAAATATGATTTTCAAATGAGATTATGGGTGGAAACATCTCTAATAAATGATGTTACTAACATTTGAATTAAGACAGGTGTTGATTTTCATGCCGATGTTGATAGAGGCGTGGGGAGCGAGATTCTTGTTTGGGGATAAACGTATATATATAATATATTAATTGTTTTGGTAAAGTTGAGAAGTCCAGTGCATCTCTCAAAGTGGAGAATAATAATAAAAAAAGCAGCACCTTAAAAAAATAGTGTGGAAGAGTGCGCCCACGTTGACAGCACTAAGGGATTTTGTCCTTTGGTTATTATTCTAATGTGGTATTCACTTTATTTGCTATATTGTTTTTATTTAAAATATTGAAAAATAAATATTAGTCTAAGGTTTTTATATAATTTTAATTAATAAATTTCTCCTTGATGGTTGAAATATAGGGTTGAAGGATTGAACACAAATTATTAAAATGAAGCACTTGATGCGACATGATGAATTTTGATAAATTAATTTAGTTTATTCAAAAAGTCTATGAAAAATTAAAGGAATAGTAATTTGAATTCATCAAACCTTTATTTGTAATCTATAAAGTATTGTTCAAATGTAGATGAATTATATATTTTGGTTCATGATTCTAAGTCTATTAATAATAATTAGTTTTTAATTATAAATTTTCTAAAACGACTTCATAATCAATATTTTCTTCTTATAATTTATTATTCAATAAGGATTAGGGATGACATATTCAAAAGGAGACTTGGTCTATGTGACATAATGGATTACATATAAGACCCTAAGATGAAGGGTTTGATCTACATTTATATAAAGTATTGATTTGGACTAGAGTGTATAGTTTATTGGTTGAATTTTTTATGGACATTTTTTTACAAATTGCTAAGGAATTGCGAGAGTATAGTTGAATGGGAAATCAATCAACTTATTATCAATAAATGCTTGAAATTGTGTCAGATTAGACCATATAAAACCCATCCCATGGTAATCCTCTTAAATTTAAATAAGATGAAAATTTTCTAAGAGATTGATTATGAAAAATACCAAGTTTAAATTTGTAGGGTCTATATTATTATTTTATACTATACTATGGACTATCCTCAAATTTAAAAGATGCTTTATGATTAGAAGTTGTACCACCTTCAAAATATTAGGAACAATTGTAAATATTTAATATTTAATATTGTAATACGGGCCCCTTTTCAAATAGGGTGTCACACATGAAGGGACTCTCAAGAATCCAAGTGAGATATATTATGACACTTGAAAAATGTGTTATGGTGGGTGTAAGAGAGTATTAAATATGGGCATTACAAAGTGGACTTGAGACTTGCATCTTGCACTATCCATTTTAGGTAATAAGGAGAATATTAGAAGACGGTTTATGTCTTCTAATTGAAGCACCTAGTTTAATTGTTGACTATTCAAATAGTGGGGAACTTTAGACTTACATGCATGAACGGTGACACTCTGGTTTTAATGGTGCTCTTGACCATGACTTGGACCCCTCCTTTGGAAATCCATATGATTTTGGTGAAACCACAAGTATTTATGTAGACAAAAAAAAAGTTTATAAATAAAGGCCTTAACATACTAGTTTGGTATTGGTTTGATGTATATTGTAGCACTTTGGGGTTATCTATTAGCATGTTGTTAGAGAGTTGACATAGAGGCTACATTAGTTTTGAGGTCTTCTTAATCATTTGAAAGACTTATTTGAAGTTAATATATTGAGGTCTACATTTGAGGCTGAGTTTTTATACAAAAGGGTTTCCCAATATATATCTATTATTATCTATTTTCTTCTCTATCTCATTTTATCTTTTGTAGTGTCATAAATTATCACCCTTAACAATTTCACACTATGTTTTGCTCCCCCTAAATTATTGAGCCTAATTGGGTCCCTAATTTTATGCATTCTATAAGCCCATTTGTACCACTTTTTGATATTTTACAAGCATTGAAAGAAGGAAAGCAATTAACATTTTTCCCCCGATACATTGTGTCCTGGAAATCAGGGCCAGGACCCATACACCCATTGGCATATGGGTCACCCTAATCTCTTGGGGACCAATTTTTAATATGTCAGAGTGGCCATCTTAACATTCAAATTTCAAATTTCAAATGTTAGCTATGAGGATTTAATTCTTGAGAAATTAGAGAAATTCCTATAAATAGCTAGTCTTATCATCATTTGAAATATATCTAACATGATCAAGAAAAAAGGTGAACATTGAGAACAAGTCAAGAGAAAAAATTTAGAGCTTATTTTACGTGAGTTTAAATGTGTGTTTAATATGTTATCACTATTTTGTGAAGGCTAACACTTTTGTAGGTCTCCAAAGCATTCCAAGAATTTAAACAAGCAATATCCAAGACCTTGAGGTGATGTGTATGACTTCATTCCTTCAAGGAAGCCATTGAAGGGTGGTGAGTTGTAGCACTTTATGATTTCATCATTCCTTCCTATCCATTTATCCATTTATCATTAACATTGCCATTGTGGAAGTGGAAACACTTACACGGGGTTTGAATGAGGCAAGCCCTTAAATGGTCCAACATTTTCCCTCTCTTTGAATGTGTAAGTTATATGTTTGAAGAGGATTGAAGATATATTGAAGACAAGTTATTCATTTTTGCATTCAAAGCCCTAAATCTTGTCAAGCCAGAGAAAAATACCCACAAAATTATCTAACAACATTCTGACAACTTTATAGATGAAAATCAGAAGCTTGGGTCTGTCACTAGAGGACCTCAAAAGTAGAGAAGGACACCCTATCAAAGACCCATACACCCCTAGAAATCCCAGTCCTCTTGTGCATGCTAGATCCAACTTTTTATGATAGGTACAATCATTATGCACTTCCTAGATTTTCCTACAAATTATTGGTTTAGTCTATGTATTTTTGGAATACTGCATCTTTCATATTACGTCATATAGTTCAATTAGATTAATCATAACAAATCATTTCCAAATCATTCTAAGGATCAATAGGATGGAGATTCAAGTCTGATTGGCTCACCTTCATGGTTGATAGTCAATCTATCCACCTTGTTAGTCTCCATCTTAGTGAAACAATGGAAAATATCACAATCTCGCACAAAACCCCATTCCAACCCTAGGTTTACATGCTAGGCCTAGGGTTCATCATTTTGTATGTTTCATTTTTCATTCTTCTTTTTTCTCAATATTATTTTTGTTTTAAATGAACAAGATATAATCTCATTAAATTATGTTCTTAATTAAAGAATAAATAATGCAAATCAACATTTAGAAGTAGAGCTTTATTTTGCTAGATCTTATGAATAAGGCCCGAGATCTTCTAATTATTTCTTTGTTTATAGTGGAATAATTCACATTAGTTTAAAAATTTATTTGAAAATCAGAAGTCATACCTAGCACCTTGAGAGTTGAGGTTGAGAATTTTAATAAGAAAAATTGGGTTATGGAAATTGAATGTGGAAGATATTTTAGTGGAAAGAAATCAATAAAATATGCTGATTTTTGCACTTGGATTCCTACCTATAGGAATGGATCAAGATAAATAGAATAATATCCAAATGCTCAAGGAATGCACAAGATAAATAGGAATGGATAAGTAGCGCTAAAAATCACCGCTCAAGCATGTCCTTCATAATAGAGCCAAGTGTATAGACAGGTTTTTTCACCGCCTTTACATCTGAGGGAAAGGTCGCTTCGTGTAGGAGTGGTGAAAATCTTATTTTTAGTGCTAATTATCCATTCCTAATTATCCAAATGCTCAAGGCATGTAGGAGCGTTGTTTTTCATCGCTACTACATGAAAATGAATTTCTCGGATGTAGAAGTGTTGATTTTCAATGCTCCTACTGTACAAAAGGCAATTTTTCACTTAACATGCATAAATCAACTCCATTTGCTCTCTAAACTTTGTTTCATCATTGATACTCCATTTTTTGTGCTTCATGGCTCATTTGAACTCTCTCCAAATTTCATGCTTGCTTCATGCAGTCCAACTCACTCTCATAACGATTTTGCTCCTAACATCTCTTAATCCATTGTTCTTGCAGTTCCTTTCAAATTCTTATCAGGCGATCTCTGAAGGTGACATTCCTTGATCTTTGGCACTCTTAGATGACATCAGAAGAGCCTCCATCATCTTCTAAGATGGAGGGCAAGATGAAGTACAAATACCGAGGTGTTTTTTTGCCTACAGTTGTGCTCTCAAAGGTGGATGGAATCAAAGACACTGAGATTGGTCACTAGGATATAGAACATTTTGTAAAAAGAACTGAGAAGAAGGCATTATAAGAAAATTTGAGATCTATCATTCATAGCAACTTGCACTTAGTATCTACATTTCCAACTCCTGCTCATTGCATAGAGTTTCTTCTCCAAGTTACATCTCATTACATTCGAGAAGACAAAAGCGTGAGAGATTCTTCTGGACAAGTCATGATGAGATTAGATCCAAAGTTCTTTGATATAGTTTTTTGGGTTCTACATATGGAAAAATATACCAAAATCTCCATTCAACATGCATAGGAGGTCTATGACAAAGATCCAAATATGGCTAAGCAACTGATTAATACTCAATGGTTAAAAAATCCAAGGCCCACAATCTCTAGATGGCCTAAAGGACTTCCTCATAGTGATTTCAAGGAGGATGTTTGAGATATGATTATTCTTCTGAGTAAAGTGAAAGGATTTCCCAATTCATTCCATTTTCAAGATTGGATGTACGAGTATATCCACATCATTAGGAGGAGGAAAGTACACATAGATTGGGGGACCTGGATAAGTGATGAGATACATGAACAGTTGGTCAATGTGCCAACTACCTTGAAATTCTATATGACTTCCTACTTGGTATATGTTGTTGCGATTATGAGGTAATTTCCAGGGTTGTCAACAAAAGGTAATAGAAATTTTGTGCATGTGTATAAATTTTATTCTTAGTTAACTTTGAGGAAAAGTCTTAAACATTTCCAAAGAGTCACAAATGCTTCTTTTGTGCCTCTACTTTTCACTTTTGATCCGACTCTTGAGAAGAAAAGAGTATCATATGAAGCCTATAGGGTTGTAAGTAAGTTTGGATGTGTCTTCCTACAATTTTCTACTTTCACATATTTGAGAGTAGGTTGCTATACTAGGTGTCCATACATGTTGCCTAGATATCCTTCAGAAAAGTGGGTACTAATGGAGTTGTGCAGATAACTAATCTCAATTCACAAAGAATGTCAGAAAAATCATAAGCCAGGTTTCAAGTTTCCACTTACTATTGGGAGATATACTATTCACAATGTTCAAAAAGTATTTAGCCAATAGCAACTAAAATGAAAATTATGACCATAAGGACATATGAATACAAATTTGACTTTGACTACAGGAATGTGAATAAGAAACTAAAGAAAGATCATCGCCACATCTACTGGTTTGAGGATATATGGGAAAAATACAGAGATGAAGAAGACATCCAGAGAATGGATTTATGTAGGTTGAAAATGGAGTAGATCACATATCTTGGTGTAGGTGATATTCTAGAGGATTTCAAAGATCTTGGCGACATCATGAATTTTTCTTATGAAGAGGATGAAATTTCTAGGAAGCCTTTACCTCTTGTACAATGGTCTAAGAAAGAAAGTGTTTCTATTAGAGAAATAATTGCTCCTATTTTGCATAACACAGTTGAATGGTTGCAAAGGCATGGCTTTCAAATGAAAACTATTAGGACAGAATCAAAAGGAGAAACACTAAGATAAGAAACTAGCCAACAAAAAGAGCTCTACACTAAACACAAGCATGCGACTAGTCCCTCTTCCTCTCAAAGAGGTCCTAAGATCAAGTTTACTTTTGGTAAAAGTTCTACACAAACAACTAAAGAAGAGGAAGCTACTGAATTAGATTAACCATTTGCAGAAGGAAAGGAGCTTGCTTCTAAGGAACAATCATCTGAAGAAGAAGAAGGGAAAGAAAGTGAAGAATCAAAAGAATCTGTGGAAGATGAAGAATCTGCAAAAGATGAAGGTGAAGAAGAAGGTAATGAGGAGGAACAAAGTCATGATGATGAACAACCACTTTCTCCCCACAAGAATGTTGTTGAAAATATTCCCCAAACATCATCACCTGTTACTACCAATATCATGTAAGGAAAATTAGATCAACAACTCTCCTAGCGTCAAAACCTCAAAGGAAGAATGTAGAGATACCTTTTATAATTACAATTATAGTCCAATTAAGATGCACATGAAATAGATAACAGAAATAGAGTATTTGACACACACATATGAACACAAGATATACGTGGGAAAACCATTACGGGAGAAAAACCCACCACACCAAGAGAAGTCACTTTGTATTATAGTAACAAATAATTACATATAGAGTTTTGACTTATCTTTCTAATGCAGATTACCTTAGCTTTCACAATGATCAATCTTGTACAAGAACCTTCAAGTTACAAACTTTACAGAATATAAATCACTCTGATACAATTCAAACTGTTCACACAATTGTTCTTCGAACCAACCGAACCATCGAGCATCTACAACTTCAAACTATATTCATGTCATTCCCTGTCTATCAAGCTTCCTCATAGAACTGCCTCAACGGACTGTCTTCCAACGGTTCCCATTCGGCTTCTCTGATTGGTCCATGAGACTCCACATAGGATGGTCAAATAGTCAAAAGGATTCAATCCGTGTTGGCATGTCGGTGAGACACTGACCGTGTCTCCCCGATGCCCAAAGGCTTCATTGTTGATATCGGTGTAAGTCCCAATAGTAGGAAAGACGATATAACAAACACTATGAGTCATATGCAATCCATTGACATCCATTGCTTTCTATCGGCAAGAGATTCCTCCATCGGCAAGACGTTTTACCGATGCTCACAAGTCACAAAGACTTCAGTTTTCCATCGGCAAGACTTACCGCTCGCCAAGAGATTACACCGAGTCTCCTCAAGTTTCACCGACTTCACTTTTCCTTTCGGGAAGACTATCACTCTTCGCCAAGACCTTCCACCGAGCTCTTTATGTTATACCGAAGCATCCAAGAGTCGGCGAGACTTATCGCTATCGCCGAGAGGTTACATCGATGTTCAAACAGTTACTCTAAAGTATTCAATAGTCGGCAAGACTATCGTCCTTCGCTGAGACCTTTCATCGATCGCCTTGAGCTACTCTGAGATCTTTATGTTACCCCGATAGCCATAAGCTATCGGTGAGACATTCCATCGGTCGCCAAGACTTCATACCGAAGTCTTTGAGTCACCACGAAGGCACCATGCGTTTACTCATCGGCAAGACTTTACATATCGGTAAGACTTCTTACCGAGCCACCATATGTTACTCCGACGATTCCATGTGAAACAACCGAGTCACCGTAGATTATCCTGATATACGATAGAATGTCTTGTCGGCCAGAGATCTCCATGAGCGATAAGAAGAGGTCACACTGAATGCTTCTTGTCACAACGATAGGCTCTTTCAGTGAGACAGAAGCAAGGTCACAGCGACCTGTACAAATCATAATGTGTCAAAGCTGCTAGTCGGCCAGACATTAACAATATCACACCGACTTGGCTCTAATAGAGGTTACAACCTGTGATGATTTAGGCACATATTTCCAACATATCCCTCATACTCCTTCAAATCCTACTACTCCTCCACCTCCTCTTCCTACCTCACCTCCTCCTACAACAACTTTACATGCAGCAAATGTTTCCATTCCTCCTTCAGTATCACCGGTTCTTACCACTCCTCCTGTAGTTTCCAACTTACAAACTTTTGATGTTTCCTCAAGTTCTCCCTCATCCATTCCAAGTTAACATTTCCATCATTTGGTATCTCTTCTCAAGAAGAGTTTGGTAGGTTCATGAATGAATCATTGCAGGATCCACTTGTTTGTAGTCTATTGGAGCTATCATGACTAATACTACTCCAATTGTTACAATATCATCCATTCCTACAAAAGTGTCTGCTACACAGGAGTTGATAGTAAGTCAAGAAGGATATACTTCATCTCCCCCTCCTTGGCTAATATCACAATTATCAAAGCGCAAGAAACAAATTATTTCCCCAAATGAGCTTGATCTTGAAGAGATAGTTCCTCCAAAATCCAAGGGGAAGAAGAAGGCTAAAATTCATTCAAGACTTCATATAGACAAATCGGGTCACAAATATGTAGATATTGGTTTACCCCCACATGAACAAGGTGATGTGAACATGGAAGATTACACTCTAACAAGACTTAAGCTTGGTAAGGTAACAAATGCAAGTGCAAAAGAAGATGCACAAGTAATCTTGAATGCATTATTAGGTAGACTTGATAAAATGGAGGAGGCTAGAGATATGTACAAGGATAAAGTTTAGCGATATGCATCAGTTTTGAGGAAGATTGTGGGCTCCTCAGAGAATGTGCAACCTATGGCCATGGTGAATTTTAAGGAACCAAAAATGCAAAAAGTGGAGAAGTTTGTCTCCAAGGGTAAGGTGTTTTATGATTTCATTGATGAGATAATAGAATAGGGCTCGTAGCTCATAGTTGTCGCAAATGAAAATATTTCTAAAATAGCCAAGATGAAAACATACTTTCCAAAGAGCAGAAAGAAATGGAACGATGTCTCTCATTTTGGCGACCACAAATGAAAGAGATAAAATTGAGCAAATTAGTGGAATTTGGGGTAATTCCTAACAAAGAGAAGTATGTGGAAATAAGAGAATCTCTTAAGAACCACATACAAGTAATAAAATCTCTCATTGAGGACATACAACAAGTACAAGAAGATATCAAAGAACATCGTGTTGTCATGGTGAATGGAATTGAGGAGTTATCATGTAAACTGCTTGATGATGATCATAATTTCCTCCCAGTCAGGAAGATTACTCAAATCTTCAAAGATGCTATCATGAAGTAGGTGGAAGATGAAGGATTTTCAAAGGCTTCAATGCACACAATATGTGATGTATGCCTTTCTCTCGACAATCTCAAGATGCATCTAGATAGATGCAAGAAAATTTTATCATTTGCAAGAAGGTCAATCACAATGATTCATACCATTATTGACTATATAGTTGGTCCAAATGAGGTATTCATGCAAGAGATAAAGAAGAAATATGAAGACTTTCAAGCCAAGAGAAAGGAACCATAAAGACTTCTTGTATCTCCAGGGTTAGATAGTTTATATGCTTTCTTGAATGCATTTTGTAAATAGGCTTCGACATTTTACATGTCATTTCAAAAATGTAATTACATGTAAACAAATATGTTCTCCCATAATTGTGGACAACATTTTTTAATAAGTCAACTAATTAGTTAGGATTTTCCTAGATTTGCTCTCCTGATTTTCCTAGATTTACTCTCCCGATTTTCCTAGATTTTCTTTCCTCTCCCATCTATAAATAAGTGGGTTCTATTGTAATGGTAACCTTTTATCTTTCGCAACGAAGTGCTGCCCACTTGTGAAGTGAATATTGAAACTTTGAGTTCAATTTTGTGAATCTAGTTTTTATCAATAAAGAATTGAAGTTGCATACCAAACTTTGTGTTGGGAACAATTATCTTATGGTTTGATTGAATTGATAGTATTAAGTAGTTGAGATTGAAAGGGCCTTGGAGTAAAATTTGTGTAAACTTTGAGTTACACCTATTACTTGAAATTGTGGTATCGATGATACTATTGGTGAATTCTCTATAAGACTTTGTGCTTATATTTATTCATGTTTATTGTGGAGTTTATCAGGGAGTATATATAATACTTTGTGCTTATTTTACAATGTTGGTTACTATCTTGAAGGATTCATTAATGGAAACTATGGAACGACTTTGTGCCTCCATGAGCTTTGCTTATTTGTTACTTATCATTATCATGCTGGTATTCCTAGGCATTGCTTTGACAAGATAGGGATATTGGAATTACTGCTTAATTTTAGTTTAAAGTTGTATTGCATAAAGAACCTAAAATTGTGAAACATTGTAAAACATATTCCCTGAAAAAAGAGAGAATCATGAATGTGATACACCCCCATATCGTTATTGTAGTGTACATTATTGTGAATATTTAATTGGTTTTCTTTAGTTTCAATAAGAAGTAAGAAGGGTGCCTCCCCTTTCTGAGAGGAGAGATTCTATCTCACACAATTGTGGTTGAAATCAAGGTTTTGTAATCCATTAAAAGTGATTACAAAATTTTCACCCAACAAGGTGGAAACACTAATAACATTTTAAGCGATAAAACTAAGTTACATTAAATATTGAACTAAGATTCTTGTGAATGTGTTTCTTTTGAAAGAAAATTTTATTCCTTAAAGATGTATGAAGGAGACTTTTTAACCAAACATTTAGATTCATTTAGTGTATTAGTGAGTTAACTAGCTTTTATAGATGTAAAAATAGAAGAGGAAAAATGTATCACTTTAATTTACTCATCACTTGATTCGTGGAATAAATATCATTATATATTAGTAGTACATATTAGTTAAAAATTTGAAGTTGTCTCAATTCTACTAAGTGAAGAGCTGAGGAGAATATTTTTTATTGTAAACAAGGTCATTATTCATCTAGTTAGTTTATAACCTTTTTCTAGGTTGACTCATTTACACTTAATTTTACTTGGAGGCTTTTTTCTCATTTGTCTCACCTCATGTGAACTCCACACATGTCCTCACACTTGTCTCACGTGAGATAACATGTGTTGCACATTTGAAGGGGTAGTTAGAAGTTTATTCCTACCTTCCTAACTCCTCTTCCTTGCTAAATTATATGTAAGGCTCTTGTTGTAAATTTTTCACTCTTATGTTTTTGATATGCATGCTTGATTGTGCTTATTTCATTTATTTCATTTTAGCTTAAATTTATTTTTAGTTCTTGGTTGCACAAACATGGTATTAGAGTCATGAATTGTAAGTTCCTTCCCAAATATTGGTAAATCGAGCACCCAACCTTATCAATGAAGCATCATGGAGCCAAAGAGACATCACCATTGAGTCCAAAAGTCTTGATAAATGAAGAATTGTCTAGTCATTTCATCAAAATTGGTAAGTCTGAATTTTTACAAAAAAATTACAACCTATAGTACCCTATGATACCATATGAAATCCATATGGATCTATATACCTATATGTAATTTTTATAAAAAATATTAGTAGAGGGGACCTCAACTTAGCTTCCCTCTACCATTATAGGTTATATTTTATTTGCGAGTTTTCAATTTTTTATTTTGTCATAATTTTAGCCCCAATTGATGCATTCTTGTTAGGGCTACTATGGCAACTCACATATCAAGTCAAAATATCTTTGGTTGGTTCATGCAAAATTTCTCCAAGGTTTGAATTGATTCATGGCGAGAGTGATCTACTTTTGAATTTTATTTAGGGCCTCAAGCTCATGATTAAGGTTCATGCCAAGTATTCTTTGGCTTGATCCACTACCCACCTAACACTACAATATCTCTCTACATTTTCTATAACTAGTCATGTATTCAATTAAACCTCTACAACCTCACATCAAGAGTCCATTACCAACCATGAACCTATAGAGGAAACACCACAATAATATACACCACCTTCCTTTCACTTTGCTCCATTCCTTGGTGGCATGTGAGGATGTGAAGTCATATCTATAAATTGAAAATTGTTCATTTATATATTAGGTTAAACCTGTATTTTTATGATTTGTGGCTTGAAAACCATTACATGAAATCATTAAAATATTTCTTGACTATTTTTTGGTTTTTCTATCCAAATAAAATTTATCTAATTGATTGTGGATATCTACACGCCATTAACATTTATTTCACAGGTCTAACATATTATATTAAACCATAGAAAAAAAATTATAATATATACTGTTATATCTAGAGGTTTAATCAAAACTACCAACATTTAATGTTTCACTTAGTTGTCAATATTTTATGGTAGCAATTTAGTCTCCATCAAAGTGCATAAAGGGTTTATTTCATTATTTATTTTTAATAAATTGCAAACCAATCTAGGTATTTTTTTAAAAGTTCTTATAGTCAATGAAAAGATAATTTCATCATCAATAAAGTGGTGAAGATAATTTTTACAAATTTATATTCTTTTAATTGTTTTTTAGGCCTCAAAATATCATTTCTTTGCATAATTTTTTACTTTCACCATGATTATCAAAAAATACTTTTTTTTAAAACATTTATCATAATTTAATAAGGATTTAAATTTTGTATTCAAATTTAAGATTTGAATAGCTAATTTTTCTCAAAAAAAAAATACAAGAAATATTTATAATTTATAAATAGGCAATTTTCACATCCAATCTTAAAACAACTTATCTTTTCTTGCATTTGTCTATGGGGACCTAATTTCATTTCTAAAAAATTTAAGTGGCTTATCCTATGTATTTCATAATTATAAAACCATGGACCTAATCCTAACTCCATTTAATTTCTATGAATGGAAATGTAAAATGGAGATACATCTCAAGAAATTAGGATTATATTATGTCACAATGGGTTTGGAGCCTAAACCTATTGCAACTACAAATAAGCACAAATTCTATAATCAAAGTGGTGAAGCTTATGACACATTATATATGTGCATTTCTCCCATACTAATATTTCATATTAAATGTATAGACAATATTGGGGAATATGTTTGGCAAACAAGATGTGATGAGAGGACATAATTAGGTAGAGAATAAATCTATTAGTCTAAATCCATATTCCATTTGAAATTCACCTCTTTAGTTCGCTATTAGGTTCACTTGGAAATTTTTACTTTGTTGGAAAGTTTTCCCCATTCGGTTTTGTGATTATTTTCATGAGAACCAACTTGTTTTGGACACATATTGATGATTTCCCATATTTTCCACTTGCCCAAAATTTTCTCATAATTGCATTCCCAAATCATCTAAGTAAAGGTTTTGTGGGTTGATAGGCCCATCTTCCCAATCCCACCCTCAAATATTCCATATTGTCTTTAGTGGGCATTTTCATGTGAACTCCTTTCAAGTTTACTTGTTTTATTCACTTTTTTTTTGGTAACATTCCTTTTGCATACTTTTCTCTTTCATTTGAACTCCACCTTTCCATATTATTTCATCTAGTTTAGATGACTTCTCTCGCAAACCAATTCCACATCACTTCCCCACATTCGTACATGGATGAAATCATTGTTGATGTCATCCCACCATGCTTACATCACCATATCCAAAACTTCCTAATCTATCCCATTCTCATTTTTTATGTCATGCTAATATCAACCATTTTTGACATCACTTGTGGGACTTTCTAATAGAACTAGACATGTTGATAGTGTAGATAAACTTATTTTCTTGCCCATTCCACTTGGAGGTCAATATCCCATAGTGACCTAATGGATCATTTTGGCATGCAAGGAGCTATTTAAGACTAAAGTGTTATGTAATTGATTTGCAGGTGGTCCAATGTGATTTTTGTTGTTTTGAGTTGCAGATTGATCTAATTATCCTAATTTTCATAATTTATGTTTATGATTTGCTTCTTGGATATTTTTGAGTGAACCAAAAAGTCAATGGTGATTCTTCCAACAACCAAGAATTTATGATGTGACTCTAAGTTGGTATTTTGGTGCCTTAAGTATTCACTTATAGATTTCAATTTCAAAAATCACCATTATGGTTGGCCACACCTTTGTTTCACCTAATAGCATTAATGGTACAACTCCTTCAACCACTAGAAGTTATTTCAATGGTCCCCTATCAATCTAATGCACCATTTTGGGGGAATCTTTCTCAGGCATCGATTTGATATTGCTATAACATGATATATTTTAGGGTTTTTCCCTATCCCTAGGTGTTATTGGCATTTTGTCTATATTTTCTAGTATTAAATGATACATGAGAGTAAGGGAATAATCAAAAGAAGTTGAAAGTTGCAAAAAATCAAAGAATAGTTATAGGAAACATTGGTTTTGAAAAATTGTTATAAGAATTGTGTAGTATCATTAAATATGTTATTTCTTTGTTTCTATGTATGTAGACTCAAAGAATATATCAAATTTGATATTTGTGTAGTAACGGAAAAAGTAGCTCCTTTCCTTGCTTTGTTTGATAATTGACATTAAAATTTAACTAATCATGTCTTGGAGTGGTGTTGTAATGTATTGTACACATTCACACTATTCTAGGACCTTTATTTAACTAAAAAATGCCTTAATTGATCCTTTGCAAGGGTGTTGTAAAGTGTTGTAACATTCTTTCACACTTTTCTACGATGTATTTGCTTAATTAAGCTTATTGGGCCCCTTTCTAAATAAAAATGTAAATAATTTGTACCTTATTTAAGTGTTGTAAAGTGTTTTAAAGCACTTTCACACTTATCTAGGTGGTATTAATTAATTATAGTTAATTGGAGTTATTAACCCCCTTTTGATTCAAATTTAGGCCTTAATTTTGACACCTCCTGAAGATCTATCTTGGCAATCATAATTTAATTAACACATTATTTCATTGGGAAAAGTTTGGTCTTGGTAAATTGAGCCAGGACCCATTCACCCTTGATGGTGAATGGGTCCTCCCTTAACAAGACCCCCCTTTCTTGGTTGATCTGGAATGAATTTTTAGCCTTCTTTCAAGTCCCCTGAAGCTCAGTCTTGAAAACTTACCCAAGACCCATTCACCCAAGATGGCGAATGGGTCTTCCCTTAATGAGACCCCCCTTTTTGAATTTCATTCTAGAAATAATTTGATTATGTTTCTTTCTAGATCTGGTGTTGGTCTTAATTCTTTGAATTTCAAGTTTAATCACCTAATTTAGTATAAATAAGGGGTTAATTCACATTGTTTCTCCTAACACAATCTAGCAAGCATCCAAGCATTCAAGTGATCAAGCATTAGAGCATTTGAAAGGAATTTCAAAGAAGATTTCAAGTGTTTATTGCAACAATTCAAAGGTCATATCATCATTTTAAGGGTTTAGTGCATGCATTCATGTTGTTGAGCTAAGAGATGGATGTAGCATTGAATATCTACTTGAAACTATTGTTCACATCATCCTAAATCTACATTCTTTGTGGCCACTACATGATAGTTTGAAGATTTGCTTCACAAGACATCATCCAAGGTGATATCATTTACATATTTCATGTTTCATGCTTCATTTCCTTCATTTCATCATTTGGTTTAATTACCCACAAGGGTTTTGACTGAGGAAAACCCTCATTCACTAACAAATAGACATTTTTTTCTACCCTTGAGTGTGTGTTTGTAGATTTATAGGTTGAGGATCAAGTTGAGCAAGATTTGGAGCAAAATTGTCAAAGTAGCAAAGTTACTTAAGTTGCCATTCAAAGTGCAAGATCATGGAAAGAGCTCAATAGAATTGAATACAATCTTCTAGAACTTGATAACAAAGAATTCAAGAGTGTAGATATCAAGGAATGGGATCTTGAAATCAGTTTTCTGAAACCCTAAAAGGACCCATTCATCACTGAAGGCGAATGAGTCCTCCATAGCTCAAAAAAAACTTTCTAGCTAGGTACACAACTTTTTATGCTCTAAAAACATCCCCCGCAATTGCTATAGTAGTTAGGTTTCATTTTTGGTTGTTATTAGCATCTTATTTTACATAATTTTAAGTGTAAGGGCCCTAGAAAAATAAGTGGTAGATCCTCTTGTTCATGCATTTGTGTCTACCATATTTTTCACCTATACAATTTATTGCTTAGAAAAATCGTTGTTGTGAATGTAATCACTATGTTGGAAAATTGTTTTTCTTTACTTATAGGGTTTAGAACCTAGAAGAAGGACAATCTTCACTAACTTACATTCAAGAACAAACCCTTGAGATCTCAATGCAAAGGAGAAATAAATCTTGCAAGAGGGTTGTTCTAGGGGATGGATGCAAACTAATAATGGGTTCACCACCAAGTAAGAAATTGGAAATATAAATGAAATGCAAGATGCAACACTAAACCCTAATTCAATGCAATGACCTACAAAATAACCTAGAAAAGTGAATGAAACAACACAAAAAACTACAAAACAAAATGTGCGCACCTGGGAATGTGAAGATGGTTGAATGGGGGTCTGAAACACTAGAAATTTTGAATTTAATGCTAACTAGGACTCATTTTCTAAGCTAGGTGAACCAGTCCATAATTTGCATTTCTATGTAGGAACAAGAATTTGCCAAAAGGGTATCCCAATATGTAAAAATTTTAACTTTGACTAAAATTAGGACTCATTCGCCAGAAGTGGTGAATCATTCCAGGTAGGGTTTTCTGAAGCTTCAAAGTCTGATCCTGCTCTTCTCTATCTACTTTTTCCTTCCTAATTTATTTTTAGATCCAAAACCCTGATTTGCAACCTATGGTTTTCTCCAATGTGCTCCATGGCTTGATGAAAACTTTGACAACTTTGAATGATTTGAAAACTTTTCTCCAATCTTGCTCCTTAGGAAATATGCAACCTAGACTTTCAAATCACACATCAATGAGAGGAAAAAAATGTTGTTGGGTTAGTGGATAGGGGTTTTCCTTGGTCAAACCCCTTGTTGGTAATCAAACCTTGAAATAGAATGAAATAGGAATGGAGAATGATGAATGAACAAAATGAGATGTTGCAACTCACTAAACTCTATCAATGAAGTGTTGAAAACATGTATGCAATGGCTCCAATGGATATGGATCTTGACTCTTGCTTGAAGTTGATGGATCTTGAATGTGATGGATCTTGAATGAAATGCTTGCTTGAATCATAAAACCCTACATCACAATTGTTAGCTCCAAGACAAACATGATGCATGAAATCTTTGACATGATGATTAATTCTTGAATGTTTCTTTAAAATGCTCTTAAAGACTCTTGAATGCTCTTGTGAATGCTTGAATGTTCTTGTGAACTCAAACTTGCTATTAGAATGCTCATTCAACTTGCTAGGTGTAAAATGAGTGAAAGAAACTTGTATTTATACTCAATTATGCAAGAATTCCCAAAATTACAACACTATAAGCCGACATCAAATCTAGGAGGATAAAATCCCACCAAAAATTTGAATTAATTTTGATTTTGGGCCAAATGGGACTCATTCGCCCAAGGTTCACCAGGCCTAAATTTTGGGACCATTTTAAAAAATGCTTAGAAATGTGTGAAACCAGGTTCGAGAGCAAAAAATTAGGTGGGACTCGTTTTCCCAAGGTGGGGAATGAGTCCCAAATCACTAAATTTGGGTCGTTCAAGCATGAAACACCTAAATTATGCTTGGGTAATTATTTGTGTCAGAATTATCCTCAAAAAGATGCATTAAATGAGGCTTGTGGATGCAAAATAAGGCCAATTAAACTATAAGAAATCCTAACTATTAATGACAAGCCTAGAAAAGTGTGAAAATGTGATACAATACTTCACAACACTTTAAAATAAGGAAAGATTAAAGTTAAAAAGAGGTTTATTAGGTTTAGTTAATTAATAAAACCTTAGAAAAGTGTGAAAGTGAGTTACAACACTTCACAAAACTTTAGCAAGGTACCATTTAAATTCATTAGTTCATAAGGGCCCAAGACCTAATGTGAATGTGTCAACCACATTACAACACTAAATGAAGGCAAATTTAAGCTCAATTCAACAAGGAGGGCTGAAACAAGTGTGAAAATGTCTCGATGACATTTTTTGACACTACATTTAGTCCCCACTTTAGTGAGAGGATGAACTTGCTTCAAACTCACACTAAAGTAGACAAGCATGGATCAAGAGGGGTCCAAGTGCACCAATGCTAGCAAGATGGGATGACAACGATCAAGAGGGGTGATGAAGCCCCTAGGATCAAGATCCCATGAAAAACCAACATGGGCTTAAAAAGAACACACATGAGAATGATATAAAGAGCATCAACAAAGCACAAGCATACATTGTCAAAGACAAAAAAGAGAAAAGGTAAAAGATAAAAGAGTTAGATCAAGATTTGATTGTTTGTCCATCTCGATGTTGCTCTCTAGGGCATTTTTCTAAAAAAATGCAAGCTCACTCTGAGGCAACGAAACTCCTGGTTGTCCACTAGGTGAGGATCCAAAGAGGTGAGACACTTACACACATGGTCGGTATGTACTCACACTAACACACGAGTGGCTATGGGGAAATTCATGCCTCATTTGGGCTTCCTACTCAAACCATAACAAAATTATACCCCTTGATATCTTTAATAAGGTGCCACACAAAAATGGTTTTAGCTTCATGAGATAAGAAAAACTTTGTATGCTTGGAGCTCATGAACAAACAAGATGGCTCCACAGGAATGCAAGTTGTGTTATGCAAGGTGGCCATATAACTAAAAATTTGTAAAATATAAAATAGGGAATGTTCAAAGGAGTCTTGCTTAGTTCATGAGAGGTCTCCAACTTAGGGAACATTGTGCCTAATGCCTCAAAGAGAGGACCAATCAAAAAATAAAAGATTCGCAACTTAGGGGATGCATTGTGTCACATCAAGCCACTAAGAGGAATGAAAAATATGCTAATAGAGATCATGCTCATGAAGGAAATCACACCCAATGTTGTCCACAAAGTGAAAAACACATCATATAAAGTAAGAAGATTGCACCATGAACCATGAAAAGAAAATAATGCAAAAGAATAATGCCAATGTATTCCCCTACTTTAAAGAAATTTCTAATCACCATGCTATGATCAATTACTCTAAAGTAGAAAATGATAAATACAAACAATAAATAAGACATGAGAGCTAACTTGCAAATCCCTATGCCAAGTCATATGTTTCCAAATAAAGCTATGTCATGCAAGAGAAAAAGAAAAGAGAGGGGTTGCCCCCAAAATGATAACACCAAACACATAAGGAATCTATGGATTTGGGGTCAGTATGTTTTTGCTGCAATGTTTTCAAAGAGCCTGAAACTGTCATCATTCCCAAAATACTCATAGAACTAGAAGAATGAAACAAAGAGAACGAAAGCAAAGAAAAAGCCTTGGTCAACATGGAAGAAACATGTCTTGACACCTTAGTCATCCCAAAAGGAAAACACAAGACAAATGAAAAAGAGGTAAAGAGAAAGCAAAGGAAAAGACTTTTGGATCAACATGGAAGAGACATGAATGTCTCAACGGCTTGTATCATCCCCAAAAGGAAAACACAAGAAAAATGAAAAAGAGGAAAAAGAGAAAAGTAAAAGATTGATGACATAGAGAAGAATGAAGGTACAAATAGAGGAATGTCACAAAGAGAGAGAGAATATCAAACAAAATGTCATAGGGGATCACATTACGTACATGCAAAAGAAAATAAAAAAGAAATAATGCAAAAGACTAGTAAGGTACATCTAATTCAACCTATGAGTAGGTCCTCCATATCCCAATCATGGTAATTGTACACTAAAGATGGGAAACTATCCAAAGGGACAAAAGCAAGTTATGAACTAGGGGAAGCACTAGGTTCAACACTCTTTGTAAGAGAATTGTTGTTTAAGCTAGTAGAAGAGGAAAATAGTGTGTTCAATTCATTATGCACCTCATCAATTTTAGCAACTTCCTCATCGTCATCCAAGTTAATCACAATAGGAGGTCGAATGACAATGTTTAAGGAAGGGTTTAACTCTTGTTGTGATTATGCATTATAAGATATTTTTGTTTCAGCAAAGGGGGAGGTTTTTCATGCATTTCTTCAGTCAAGTTTGGATTTTTATTTTCTTTGTTTAATTCTTCATGTAACCTATGAGCAAGGGAAAGACATCTATGCCTACACTCTCTAGCACCTTAGTTTCTTTTAGTTTTTTTTTTAATTAGTGTTTGTGTAGGAGTGGGTTGATCAACCATGGGTTTCTTTTCTTCCCTAAGGGGAGAAACGGAAGGAACTATGGGAGGTTGTTCAACCAATTTATCTTTGACTTTGTAAACTTGTTTTATTCTAGGAGGTGTGATGGGATTGTTTTCGTTATCTCTTGGTCATTTGTAGGAGGTAGGTGAAGGTTATGTCTTAGATTGGTCTTGGTTGTTTGGAATTTCTTTAGGCTCAATCATGGTTTCATCTAGGATGGTAGGCTTAGTGGTGGGTGGGGACATGTTTAGGAGGGATATTTCTTCTATTTTATTTGCCTTGAACTTTTGATAAGACAAGAAAAATAAGTCTTCTCATGGTTTTATAGGTTCTATAGGCTCTAGCCAAAAGAAATCTCAAGAAAACTTTCCTTTGGAGGATAAAGGGTTAAAGCCACTATGGTGGATAGTGAATATTTCGATTTCAAAGGAAAACTTTGAGCATTTATGAACAACAAAAGGGATTGCATTCATGAAGAGAAGCCATGGATAGCCTAGCTTCACACAAAATTGGTTTGACTGTGGGATGATGGAGAATGAAATATCCATTTTTTTGGTCCTATTTGCAATGATAAGGTGATCGATCCTACCATTGGGCAAGAGAAACCATTATGCGTCTTGATCCATTCTTTCAGTTTATTGTATATATCTTGATAGAGTTCATGCAAAAGTAAGAATTCCTTGGTGATCATGTTCTCTCCACAGATAGGATCTATTAATATCCCATTAGTGGGATTATCATAGATATGGGCAGCTATGTAAAGAGGACCATTGAGTGCATGTTTAAGTATATCTTTAGAGGCGAAAGCAAAGTTAAGAGGATTTTTAGGTCGGCCCTTACAATTTTGAGTTTCAACCAATGCAACAAAACCATTGAAAGGATCTTGTTCTTGTTGATCATTATCCATAGGACTTTGTTGAATTGTTTCTATGTTCTCATCATCTATGCCAACATTCATTACATTAGTCTTTGTAGTTTTTCTAGCTTTGAAAAATGAAATATTGTGTTTAGGCATGGGGTTGGTAAAAATTTGTAATTTTTGGTTGGGAGGGGCAATGGAATTATTTGCTTGATCACTGACACCTCCAATGGAAAGATGATCGAAATCAATGAGGTCTTGCATGAGATTTTTAAGATCCTTACAATATTTTGTAGCATGTCCATTTTATCTGTGATAATGGAAATAAGCATTTGATAGATAAAAATCAGGGGTAAAGGTTTATTAGGATCGTGTGTTTTGATTGGAGGTAAGGTAATCATTTGTTTTTCTATGATTTGGGACATTGTGTTATCTAGGGTATCGAGTAAGGGAGTGAATTGTCTTTTTGGGTCTCCATAGCTAAAGGGTATCATGGCTTTAACAACAACTACTTGTTTATTGAAATTCTGAGTTGTTTGTTTAGGGGGACTAAATTGAAGGAACCCTTTGTTTTATTTTATAAAAGGTTGGTATTTTTTTTGGTTTACGGGTTCGAATTTCTCAGTTCAGATAGAAGTGGATTTTGTATCTTGACAACTAACCAAATTTTGATAATCACAGAGGTAGTACACAAGTTCATGAAGGATGGGAATTTTATCATGGTGAGAGCTTATCTTGAATTTTTCTTTGCAAATTTTCTATGAACATCTTTTGAAGATGAGGGTCAAGGATCTTGACATCAATTTGGGAATAAAGCGATTGATAGTGTGAGATAAAGTTAGTTATCTTTTTGTCTTTTTTTTTTCTTGCATCTCATCAAATCGGCCAAGGTCATCTTAGGAGTCATATGCACTTGTAAATGGTTAACAAATGCCTCAACAAGTTCATTGAATGAACAAAATGAATTGTTTAGTAAAGAAGAAAACCACTCCAAGGTAGTATCCTTTAAGGACCTAGGAAAAAGCTTAGCCAAGAGTTTATCATCAAGGACAAAGTCACTACATAAGGTGGTATAATCATTAACATGGTTAGAAGGATCTCCCTTTCCTCCATATTTCTCAAATCTAGGCACCTCTACACATTGTGGCATTGGTGTTTGCAATATCTCCAAGAACAATGGACTACTTTTGACATAATATGTAGTTGGGCCATTTTGATTTTGATTGATGGTGGACATTTGTTTTTGAAGGGATGAAATGATTTGGAAGAGTTGGTTTATGAGAGGGTCATTGCTTGTGTTATGAGATGGAAGTGAAAAAAGGTGAGAGGGTGTATGTGTTTGAGGGGCAAGTGAATGGAATGAGCTTATAGGTGGTAAGGTGGTAGGAGATATGACATACAATGCCACAAAGGAACTAGGGATGCTAGCTGAAATACCCAAGGAGGGAATCACATTACTAGTTGGTTGCATTGTTGTTGTGACTTGAGGGTTTGTATAGTTAGGTATTGAGGCAATTGTTGGAGAGGAGTAATTTTAGTTCCTACTTGGCTTATGAAATTTCTTGTAGGTAAAGGACAACTAGTGGTTGAGGTGAGATGTTTTCCAAAGATTTGAACTATATTTTTCACAAGGTCTAGTTCATCTTCACTTTCAAGCATGCGGTGAATGTTGTCTATAGTAGGGATGACAGTACTTGAAATATTGTCATTTTTCACTTGATGTTGGAGGTTTGCTAAGTCTTCATGAATGTTAATTATTTTTTCTTGCGAGACATTATCAATCCTTGTTTCAACTTGCATCACACTACTTGAAGGTAAAGATTTGTTGAGGGTATTGTCCATACCTAGTGTACTAGTGTCAATACTAGGAGTGAAAGAGATAGATAACCCAAGATTCAAAACGATTATGTTATCACAAGATGACATGAGTCTCGAACTTCATCTCACTACAGTATTAGCAATAGGACACCAAATACTCATACAAGGGCTACTAAATGTAATGTGAATGCAAATGCAATATAAGCTAAGAACAACGAAATGCTTATAACAGAAATTCTAGAAACTAAAATAGAAAGGATATAATAGAAAACAAAAAATTAGAAACAAAGATTTAAATGCTAGAAAATGAAATTCAGTATGTGTAAAGGAATTGATTCACCTAGGGTGACGAATGAGTCCCAGTAGGGATTTTTTTCAAAAAAATTTTAAAAAAATTAATTGATTTTTATGCTTTTTATGCTTTTTGATTTGTATCTTAAATGAAAATGTATATTTTGTTTGATTTTCAGTGTAATGAGATGCAAAAATGCAAGCTATATGAGCTTTCACTAATGCAAAATTAGAGACCCTTGAATGCAAATTAACTAATGCAAACCCTAATGCAATGTTAATGCAAGCAAGATCTAGGATGATAATGCACTCCAAATCAGAATTATGATGTTCTAAATGCAGGTTCACCAAAATGAAAGGTGGAAAATTGTTTTTCTTTACTTCTAGGGTTTAGGACCTAGAAGAAGGACAATCTTCACTAACTTTCATTCAAGAACAAAACCTTGAGATCTCAATGCAAAGGAGAAAGAGATCTTGCAAGAGGGTTGTTCTAGGGGTTGAATGCAAACTAATAAGGGGTTCACCACCAAGTAAGAACTTATAAATATAAATGAAATGCAAGATGCAACACTAAACCCTAACTAAATGCAATGACCTATAAAATGACCTAGAAAAGTGAATGAAACAACACATAAAAATACATAATAGAATGTGTGCACTGGAATGTAAAGATGGTTGAATGGAGGTCTAAAACACTGGAAAATTTGATTTTAGTGTTGAATGGGACTCATTCACCAAGATGGGAAAATTAGTCCAGAATCTAGATTTCTATGCGAGAACAGGAATCTGCCAAAAGGGTATCCGAATTTGCAAAAATCTAAATTTTGAATAAAATTGGGACTCATTCACTAGAAGTGGCGAATCAGTCTAGGTAGGGTTTTCTAAAGCTTCAAAGTTTGGTCCTACTCTTCTTTGTCTGCTTTATCCTTCTTGATTGATTTCTAGATCTGAAACCCTAATTTGCAACCTATAGGTGTTCTCCAATGTGCTCCAAGGCTTGATGACAACTTTGGAAACTTTGTATGATTTGACAACTTTTCTCCAATCTTGCTCCTTAGGAAATCTACAACCTAGACCTGCAAATTACACACCAAGGAGAGGAAAAAAATATTGTTGGGTTAGTGGATAGGAATTTTCCTTGGTCAAACCCCTTGTTGGTAATCAAACCTTGAAATAGAATGAAATAGGAATGGAGAATGATGAATGAACAAAATGAGATGTTGTAACTCACCAAACTCTATCAATAAAGTGCTGAAAACATGTATGCAATGGCTCCAATGGATGTGGATCTTGACTCTTTCTTGAAGGTGATGGATCTTGAATGAAATGCTTGCTTGAATCATAAAACCCTACATCACAATTGTTAGATCCAAGACAAACATGATGCATGCAATCTTTGACATGATGATTGATGCTTGAATGCTGCTCTAAAATGCTTGATAATCTAGTCTTGAATGATCTTGTGAACTCAAACTTTCTATTAGAATGCTCATTCAACTTGCTAGGTGTAAAATGAGCGAAAGAAACTTGTATTTATACTCAATTGTGCAAGAATCTCTAAAATTACAACACTACAAGATGACATCAAATCTAGGAGGATAAAATACCACCAAAAATTTGAATGATTTTGGGCCACACAAGACTCATTCGCCCAAGGTGGCGAATGATTCCCACCAGGCCTAAATTTTGGGACCATTTTAAAAAATGCTTAGAACTGTGTGAAACCAAGTTTGGGACCCAAAAATCTAGGTGGCACTCACTCGCCCAAGGTGGAAAATGAGTCCTAGATAACTAAATCTAGGCCATTCAAGCCTGAAACACCTAAATTGTGATTGGGTAATGATTTGTGTCGAGATTATCCTTGAAAATATGCACATTAAATGAGGCTTATGGATTCAAAATAAGGCTAATCAAAGCATAAGAAAGCCTAATTATTAATGAAAAGTCTAGAAAAGTGTGAAAGTGTGTTACAACACTTCAAAAAACTTTAAATGAAGGAAAAGTTAAAGTTAAAAAGAGGTTTATTAGGTTTAATTAATTAATAAAACCTTAGAAAAGTGTGAAAGTGAGTTACAACACTTCACAACACTTTAGCAAGGTACCATTTAAATTCATTAGTTCACAAGGGCCCAATACCTAATGTGAATGTGTCAACCACATTACAACACTAAATCAAGGAAACTTTAAGCTCAATTCAACAAGGAGGGAAAAAACAAGTTTGAAAATGTCTCGACGACATTTTTCAACACTACAACAGTTAACTAGGGCCAATTACGAGGATTATGAAATGTTATACAAAAATAGGGTCCTATGACATAGCGAGGACCCATTCACTAGGTGGAAAATGGATCCCAAGTCACTATTCTAGGACTCAAACCTTTCCAGATTAAGTGTTATGCAACATTATTGATGAGTGTCAGGATTTATCCTTTAGAAAATGCAATAAATTAGGCTTGGATTTGAATTTAAGGAGCCAATTAAGCTTTAATTAACCTCAATTAATTAATAAAGCCCTAGATTAGTGTGAAAGTGTAAGGAAACACTTTACAACACCCTAAATAAGTCACAATTAAGTCCATTTAGATAATAGGGTCCTTAAATTTAATGTGAATGTGTAAAACACATTACAACACTAAATTAAGGCAACATTAAGTTCATACATTATTAAATATTCTGAATTAAGTAAGGAAGAGGTATACTTTTTTCATTACCACATTTTCCCCCCATGATAAACTCACACTAAAGTAGACATTCAAGACAATTATGTATGCAACAATAAAAAAGATACATAAGCATACCCTATTGAAGACCAAGAAAAAATAAAGGAATATAAAGGATCAAGAATCAACCATTCCAACATGATGTGGAGCATGGTTGTTTTTCTGAAACAAGGATCAAGCTTCAATAGTCTCTCCAAGATGATGTGGACTAGGTCTAGGATGTTTGTCTAAAACAACCTGATCAAGCTTCGACAGTTTGTCCAACACGATGTGGACTAGGTCTAGGCTATTTGTTTGTAACATGCGTGATCACTCTAGGGTAGTGGAACCTTAGGCCATCCACTAGGCGAGTTATCCCAAAAAGGTAGAAAATTAGAGAATCATATTAGCCTCCCATACCATATCAAAGTTATCCTCTTGATAACTTCAATAAGGCACCACAATGCTAAGTGCTTATGAATGTCATGTATATAGGTTTTTGTTTTTTGTTCAAGGGATCTTGTTTCATGTAAGGTCTTCTTCTTAGGGAACATAGTGCATAATATCTTTAAGAGAGGACAAGTCAAGAATATCAGATTGCCACTTATTAGATGCCTTGTTTCACATTATGCCACTAAGGGAAATCGTACATAGAAATATCACACTCTTGGAGGACATCAAATCCAATGACACCACCAAGAAAAGGACGTAACATAAGAAAAATAAAATCATACCATGAAATATACAAAATGTCGAAAGATGTCATTGATGTATGCCCCCACTTTAAAGTAGTTGCTAACACCATTTCTATGAGGAACTATTTTAAAGTAGCCAATGTATGCTCCTTAGACATGAGAGATTTCCTTGAAAAACCCTATGCCAAGTCATATGTTTTAAAAATAAAGCTACGCCATGAACAAGGAGGGAGGGTTTGCCCCCAAGAATACATAAGGGATCCATGGATTAGGGGTTAGTATGTCTTTGCTACAATGTTGTCATAGAGTGCAAAACTATCATCATTCCCCCAGAAACTCATAGAACTAGAAGAATGACACAAGAAGAGAGTGAAAGAAAAGAAAATCCTTCAGGTCAACAAGGAAGAGATCTAAATGTCTCTACACCTTGTGTCATCCCCAAAAGGAAAACACAAGAAAAAATAAAAAGATAAAGGAAAAACTTTTGAGTCAACATGGAAGAGACCTAAATGTCTCAATGCTTTGTGTCATCCACAAAAGGAAAACACAAGACAAATAAAAAAGATAAAGTGTTTACAACGTAGAGAAGAATGTAGGTACATATAGAGTAATGCACAAAAAGAGAGAGATACATAAAATGAAATGTCACGAGGGATCACATTATGCCCATGTAATCACATAAAGAAACATTAAAACAAAGCCAAAGACTAGTAAGGCACATGCAAGTCAACCTATAGTAGGTCATTTGCATCCCTATCTCAGTTGGTATATATAGATGGAAAACAACTAGCCAAAGGGACAATGCCAAACTAGGGGAAGCACCAAGTTCAAGACTCTTTTCAGGAGATTTTTCATTTAAGCTTATAGAAGAGGAAACCAATGTATTCAATTCATTATGCACTTGTGCATCAATCTTTGCAATGTCAATGTCATCATCTAGATTAATCACAATGGGAGGTTGAATGATAATTTCTCTTGAAGTTTCTTGTTTACATTGCGGTGAAGGTGTAGAATCATTATGCATTACTTTAGGAAAGTTCAGATTTTGATTTTCTATGTTACTCTTTTCTTCTTGATTTTGTAACATACGAGCAATAGCATGACATCTATGCCTATGCTCACTAGCATTTCAATTTCGTTTCAATCTATTGTCAATTTGTGTTTATGTAAGAGCGGGTTTGTCAACTATAGGTTTCTTCTCTTCCTTTAGGAGAGGAATGGAAGGAACCAGTACGAGAGATTGTTTATCCACTTTCTCTTTAGCTTTGTAAACTTGTTTAATTTTAGGAGGCACAATGGGATTGTTTTGGTTTTCTCGTGGTTTCTTGTAGGGAATTGTAGGAGGTTTCGTCATAGGCTGCTCTTGGATGGTCAGAAGGACTTTTGGTTCAATCATTATTTCCTCAAGGATAGGTTCTTCAATGGAGTTAAGGCATATTCCTAAGGGATAATTCTGCTGTATGCTTTTCCTTAAACTTTTGATATGACTTTAAAAAGAATTCCTCTTGAGGTTTAATAGGTTCAATAGGCTTGGGCCAAAACAAATCCAATGAAAGATTCCCTTAGGAAGACATAGGATTAAATAGGTACTATGATGTACAATAAATATATCATTGCCAAAGGGAAACTTTAAACATTTTTGCATAACCGACAAGATGAAATTCATGGAGCGAAGTCATGGATAGCCTAACTTCACACAAAATTAGTCTAATTGTGGGATGATGGTGAATGAGACATTTAATGTTTTTGATCCAACTTTTAAAGGGACATCTATCGAGCCAATTGTAGGACAAGCAAATCCATTATGTGTCTTGATCCATGCTTTTGATTTTTCATATGTATCTTGGTAAAGTTCATGCAAAAATAGAAATTCTTTAGTGATCACATTCTCTCCATGTACAGGATCAATTAATATCCCATCTATAGGCTTGTTATTGATTCTTCTAGCTATGTAAAGAGGACCATCAGTTGCATGTTTAAGTATGCATTTTTGTGAAAAAGCAATATCAAGAGGAACTTTATTTGAGCTCTTACAAGGTTTAGCTTCAATAAATGCTAGCACTTCAGTTGATTCATTCACAGTTTCATCTTTTATATTTTCATCATCTGTGTCAACATTCATCACATCATTCTTTGTTTCACTAGCTTTGACAAATAAAATAGTGTGCTTTGGCGTGGGATTTGTAAAGATTTGTAAATTTTGGTTATGAGGGGCTACGGACTTATTTCCTTGATCATTCACACCTCCAATTTGAAGTTCATTATTGTTGATAAGGTTTTGCACAAGATGTTTAAGAAACTTACAATATTCCATACCATGTCCATTTTTTTGGTGGTAATGGAAATAAGAGTTTCGTCAAAAGCCTGTGGGAAATGGTAGATTAGGATCATGCTCTTTAACAAGAGGTAAGGAAATCATATTATTTTCAATAGGCTGCAACATGATACTATGAAGGGTATTGGGTAGAGGAGGAAACTCTCTATTCCTATCCCCAAAAGAATTTTTTATCTTTATAGCAGCCACTTGGTTATTAGCTTGTTGATTTGGTTGAAGGGAATTTAGTTGTAGAAATCCCCTATTTTGCTTCTTGAAAGGTTGGTAATTATTTTGAGTTGTGGATTTAGACTTTTTAGGATGACTAGGGGGATTTTAACATCACAACCACAAGTTGTATTTTGATAATCACAAAGGGTTGCACATAACTGTGTAAAGGACAGGAATCTCAACATTTCAATTTTTTTTTGTAATTTGGAAATAAACATTCTTTGAAGGTAAGAATCAAGAATATTAATGTTTACTTGTGAATAAATTTTTTGGTATCTTGCTATGAAATCAGTCACTTTCTCATCATCCTTTTTTTTGCATGTCATTAAATCAGCAAGTGTCATCTTGGGACCCATGTGAATGTGGAAGTGGTTATAAAAGGTATCAACAAGTTCATTAAATGGACCTATTGAATTATTCGGTAAGGAAGAGAACCACTCTAAAGCAATATCCTTCAATGACCTAGTGAATTTCTTAGCCAAAATTTTATCTTCAAATATGAAATCACTACATAAAGTTGTAAAAGCGGAAACATGGCTAATAGGATCTCCCTTCCCACCACATTTCTCAAATAGAGGAACTTCTATACCTTGTGGAATTTGTGATCTCAATATCTCAAAGGATCATGGGTTGGTTTTGACATATTGCAAAGGTTGAACATTATTGTTTTGATTTAGGGTTGCAACTTGTTGTTGAAGGGATGTCATGGTTTGCATAAGTGTGTTAAGGAGAGCATCATTGTGATTGTAAGATGGAGGGGAATAAGGTGGAGTAGTGTATGTATGCGGAGGTAATTGAATTGTAAATTGGTGAAGGTGGATGGTTGAGGAGATATTGTATTTGAATTCACAAATCTAGAAGGATTCCTAGTGGAAATACCTAAGGAAGTGTTCACATTGCTAGTAGGTTGAATTCTTGTGGTAGGTTGAGTAGTAGTGCATGTAGGAATGGAAATCGATATGGTAGAAGGAGGAATTGAATTCCCACCTTGGTTTTGAGTGCACCCCAAAGCTTGAGTAGAAATAGTGATGGTAGGTATGGTGTTCAAGATAAATTTAAGCACATTGGTTATAAGGAGTGAAGTCATGGGAAATGAAGTATGCAAACTATGACACATATAGGGTTGATTATCAACACTATTAGGAGGAGAGCTAGAAAACCCAACATAAACTTTGAATGTTATATCATGGGATGTCATGAGCCTCAAACTACATCTAACATAGTATTGCTAATAGAATACCAAGTTGTAAATCTCATACAAGCTTTACAAAGGAGGCAATGCAATGACCTAAGATGAATACAATTTTAAAATTCTACACAAGGTAATTTGCTGATGAAAATGAAATGTTGTAAATGCAATTTTGAATTTTGACAATGCACTAAATGAAGCAATTTAAGCTAGATCTAATGAAATTAATGAAACAAAAAATTAGAAAACTGAAACAAATATGTAACAACAACAACCAAAAGCATAAAATAGGAGATTTCAAATTCCAAAAAATTAGATCAGCACTTGATCAGGGACTCATTCACCCTAGGGAGAATGGGTCCTAGATTAGGGTTTTGAAATTGATTTTTATATATTTTTAAGCTTTTTCTAATGAGTTTCAGAATCAGGTCTGTAACAGTAAATTTTTGTTTCAAATTTCTGTAAATGTAATGTGAAATGGAAGATGAAAATGTGACAAAATGATGAATTGCAAGACCTAGTTTGATATGCAATTTTGTTTTAATTTCAAAATGAAAGTTTATGTGATCTAAATGATATGAAAGATGACTGATTTTTTTATATTTTTTCGGATTTAAAGAATGCAATCAATGCAATTCTAAAACCCTAGATGAAATGCAAATTTGAATGCAAAATAAGACACCTTAAATGAGATCTAATTCAATGTAAATGAGTGCAAATGAGTGCAAGATCTAATCTAAGATGTAAGAAACTCCTAAAATCGTAAATTTACAATGCTCAATAAGTCAGGTTCACCATAATGAAACATTGAAAAATGGGGTTTCATCAAAGTGAATTTATCAAGATAATGAACCGCAAATTTTCTACTAATGTTTCATTCAATTATGAAGGGTAAAATGTATCAATAACAATCAAAAATCAATCCTAATTGTTATAATAGAAATCAGGAAGTTTTTATATATTGAAACAATGTGTACCTTGCTGAAAAAGTGTTGTTTTGAGCCTCACTAAGGACTCATTCGCCTAGTGGCAAATGGGTCCCTGCTAGGGTTTTGGAAAAGTGATTTCTAGGTTCTGTTCTTCAATGTCTACACTCTCAGCTCCTAGGTGTTTAGCTCCTAAAAGTTAGAAATAAATTCTGTAGAGAACTTTCTATGATCATACAAGTAAGATGACAACTTTTGCAACTTTGCAACTTTTATTCTCCACTTGATCTTCAATGTAAAAGCCTATAATCACACATCAAGGAAGAAGAAAAATTGTTGATTGTTAGGGAATAGGATTTTTCCTTAGTCAAACCTCATTTAGGTAATTAAACCTTGTGATGAAATAATGAAACATGAAACAATGATACCTTGGATGAATTCTTGGAATGCAAATCTGAAACTTATCATGAAGTGACCATAATGAACATGTAGATCTTGATCTTGAAATTGACATAAGAATAATGCTTTGAATATGCTTGATTGATATTCAATGCCACATCAACACATTAGCTCAACAACATGCAATACTTTGACATGATGATATGATCTTTGATTGTTGTAATAAAACCTTGATGATCTTCCTTGAATTCCTTTGAAATGATCTTGAATACTTGAAGTTGCTATGTGAAACTATGTGAAATAACCTTATATTTATGCTTAACTTAAGATTTAATCCCAAAATTCAAATAACACAAGATGACATCAGATCTAGGATTCAAAATCATTAAAATCCTACCAAGAATAAGTTCAAAAAGGGGTGTCATAAGTTAAGGAGGACCCATTCACCACCTTGGGAAAATGGGTCCTAGCATAGTTAACTAGGACCAATATTGGGGATTATGAAATGTTATGCAAAAAGGGGGTCTTAGGACATAGTGAAGACCCATTCACCAAGTAGTGAATGGGTCCTAGGTTAAATTCCTAGGACTCAAACCTTGCCAAATTAAGTGTTATGCAACATTATTAATGAGTTTTAGGATTTATCCTTCAGAAAATGCAATAAATTAGGCTTGGATTTGAATTTTAGGGGCCAATTAAGCTCTAATTAACCTCAATTATTTAATAAAGCCCTAGATTAGTGTGAAAGTGTAAGGAAACACTTTACAACACCCTAAATAAGGCACAATTAAGTCCATATAGATAATAGGGTCCTTAAATTTAATGTGAATGTGTAAAACACATTACAACACTAAATTAAGGCCAAATTAAGTTCATCTATTATTAATTATTTCGCATTAAGGAAAAGGGATACTTTTTTTGTTACTATAGTAAAAATTATATTCCCAACCCTGGTTGGGAATGACCGAAGATGACTACTATAGATGAAATCTCGAGGTAGGTGACAAGATATAGCCAATCTTGGATAAATGGATATATTAGGTTGCTGAAGGAGGTTGGAATGACACCTACATATCCCCCGGTAGAAAGTGGAAGCAACAAATGATAAGTGACATGGGATATGATGGTTGTTTGGATAAGATAAGGAAATTTATGGAGTCCAAAGCCATTGAGGAAAGTAAAGAAAGGATCATTGAAATATCAAGCCAGGGAGTTTCATAGGTTTCCTAGTAAGATGATATAGATAGAGAGACTTTGGTTTTTCCTACAAATTTGTTAAAGAGGCCAACAATGACATCTTCTTCCATAGAACTACCTAGAATGACAACCTTGACCACAAATGAGATGACTATGAGATCATAGGTATCTATGTGGAAAAGGTCAACATCTCAATAGGTAGTTGCCATGTTTACTTCTCCCACATCAGTGATTACAACAACAATGATACAAACCTTGGGAGAAGTGCATTTAGTATCAAAGGGTAAACCTATGATAATAATGGACCATTCCCTAAGGGAGGTAGAGAAATGGACTGCTATATCATACAATAGATGCAAGAACATCAACAATCAGGGAAAGTTCCAATAATTCAACCTATTATTGAAGAAGAGCCTAAAGCAGAGGTATACCCAGATGTTGAAGAAGATATGGAAGCCATGGTGGTTTAGTTTACATAGGGAGTGGAGAGCTCAAGAGAAGAAGTTTCAATGAAAAAGGAGGTACTACCTTAGAATGAGCAAATGGGGGCCACATCCCAAGACCCCATTTCATTGATTGATGAAGATGAAGTACATGAAGAAGCACTTAACAAAGAAGAAGTTGAGGATCAATCTCAATAAGAGAAATTTGAAAGAGACACTATTTTCAAGTAGCCTCAAGGTCAGGGAGAAGGTCCAAATATAGTTAAAGATGCTAATTCAACTCAAACCTTGAATGAGGAATGAGGGGATGGTGAGAACCCTAATGCCTTGAATCAACATGAACCATTAGTTCAAGAAAGTAATTTTGAGATAGAAAAGGAAGGGGAAGATGAGGTAAGACTCGAAGAAGGTGAACAAAGAAAATAGAACCAAGTGAATCAGGAATCCTTGCCACCAAGAGGTGATGTAACAAGTGATTCTTTTATGGAGAAGGATGACAATAGTATACTAACAATAGTTGTTCCTAGATAGAAAAATCAACAAGAATAGACACATGAAGAGACAAGGCTAGGTGAAGTCATACTTGATTGGTTGGCTCAACAATCAGCTTCACCATTGGAGGTAGAATTGGTGCCTCTAGACTTTAAAAGTATGATGCAAGAAGTGGTAAATCTAAAGATAAGACCAGAGCAAGGGATAGACATGCAATTAGGCGAGATTCAGATGGAGGAAAGACTCTCCAAATAGTTGCACCTATTAGCAAAAAAGATAAGAATGAGGTAACGACTAAGGATTACTAGATCTCTACCATTAACCTGTGACACTCCTCCTGAGAGTAGAAATTGGAAGAAATGAGAATGAAGTTGGAAGCCACTTCTACTCAGATGAGGAAGGAAAAAAAAAGAAAAGAGATCTAAAGGAGCACATTATCTCACTTATAGAATTCCATCAAGGATATAGCCCGACCAAGTCAGTCACTGATGGAGTTGCCACCTAATCTATTGTTGATGTCCAAGGAACAAGTAGATGCCATTGAGGGGTTGAAGCACAAGATAAATATGTTTGAAGACTAGATGGGACATTTGGTGTAGTAGGGCGAGGAGAAAATATGAGAAGCAATTGACAAATGCAAGGAGGAATTATTTTGGCTTGGTAACGTCAGAAGATTGTTGGTCAAGTGCAAAGAACACATGAAACAAAATGATATTGAGGTTTGGTGGTTGGATGCAGCTCGTAAGATAGAAGCCCAAGTGCCAATAGAAGAGAAAGTGGTTATAGAACAAGATTTTTTTTATTGAAAAAGTGAAGAGTGTAGCTGGATTGGGAAAGTGATATATTGCTGCAATGTATAATGGGATTGAAAAAGATCACAATAAAGAGAGAGAAAATGATGGAAACAAACTTAGACCTTGTGGAAATGCTAGCACAACAAGATTTCCATTTGAAGTGAATAGGGCAAGATGATACCAAAGTGAAACCATTCAGAGGTTGGTTTGAAAGGATGAATAATGACCATGTTTAGGACCATTAAGTCAAGAAGTTCTAGATGAAGTGATCAAGTACAGGAATCACATGGGAAAGTATGAAATCAATATATGATACAAAGAAACATAGCCATAAAGAAGGTGATGGAAGAATATGAATGACATAAGTACATCTAGAGAATGACAAAAGTGTTTCACATGGGGAGGATATGAATCGAGTGTTCACTACATTTGGGGAATACAAATGAAGGAAAGGTGGAGATGAGTCTACAAAAGTAGTTTTTGAAGAAGAATAAGATAATTGAGGAAGGAAGACTTAGGTTTTTATGAATCAATGCATTGACAAGTTTCTCGATGTACAAGTAGAAGTTATTTCCAATCCTCACACTTGGTGGCGGTCGGAATTTATAAGTAAAGTGTTAAAAGGTTTTCTCTTGCATTTTGTTTGAAGATTCTATTTTCCTAAAGTGTGTTTTCCCACGATTTTCAAAGCTTTTATCCAAGGAGAAGAAGTCAAATGTCTTTGACATGTTCAAATTGGGGAAAATATCCCAATGCCAACTATCTTTTGTGACATGTGCTATGATACGATTGGATTAGTTTTGTTGTACCATGTGCTTTTGAAACTCTTCGCGGATAGCCTTGTGTTCTATAAAAGGTCAGGAGTTGTTCTTTTCTTAGGTTCAAAACTTGTGAAATTATGTACACATAAAATTGGCATTTTTCACCAATTTTATTTTTATTTCCTTTTTTTTTTCTATTCTAGTTTAAAAACTTGTATGCTCCATTGAAGCTTACTAATATCAAATCCAATTTTAAAGCTATTTCCTGATATGAAATCTTATGTAGCTGATTGCTACGCCAGATTTGGGTACATATTGACACTATTCAGTGGAAAATGATCTCATGTTTCTTTAAACTCTTGCATCATTATATGACTAGTTGTGAAGCAATCTAGTGAACTGCAGAGTTTTTTTTCTTTGCTTTAGTTTATTTCATGGTGTATGCATGGATAATAGCTTGTGAGATCTCCCTCTAATTTTATAATTTTACATGTTTTTATTTCCTACTAAGTTTCATTTGACCTTCAAGGATTATGGTGAATATGAGAAACTTTTGAAGTACAAAGTTGGAGCCTAGTCTAGAAAGTGTTATAATAGTTGCTGTAATTAGTCTCCAAGTGGGATATTGTTGGTGGAGCTTGATTATCTTCTTGGATTTTCTATGATCAACCTTTATGTAGGAGATTTTTGGTTATGGAGATTGATCTTTTTTTTTGGAGCCACATTTTATATATATTTCTACTTGTAAATATGGATTTTCTATCATTGTGTGGCAAACGGGCGCATCCCTCTACTTTCCTGCTTCAATGCCCAGACAAAGTTTTATCGGTGCCTTGATTTAGTGTTGTAATGTGTTTGATACATTCATATTAGGTGTTGGGACCTTGTGAACTAATGAACATGAATGGTACCTTGCTAAAGTGTTGTCACGTGTTGTAACACACTTTCACACTTTTCTAAGGTTTTATTAACTAATTGCACCTAATAAATCTATTTTTAACCTTAATCATGCCTTATCTAAAGTGTTGTAAAGTGTTGTAACACACTTTCACACTTTTATAGGGTTTTCATTAATAATTAGGCTTCTTTATGCTTAATTGGCCTTATTTTGCATCCACAAGCCCCATTTAAATGCATATTTTTGAGGATAATTGTGACACAAATCAATACCCAATCATAATTCAGGTGTTTTTCAGCTTGTGTGGCCCAAATTTAGTGATCTGGGACTCATTCACTACCTTGGGTGAATGAGTCCAACCTAGGTTTTTGGGTCCCGAACCTGATTTCACACCTTTCTAAGTATTTTTGAAAATGGTCCCAAAAATTATGCCTAATGGGACTCATTCACCACCTTGGGAAAATGAGTCCCATGTTGCCCAAAATCAAAATTAATTCAAATTTTTGGTAGGATTTTATCCTCCTAGATTTGATGTCATCTTGTAGCGTTGCAATATCGGGAATTCTTGCATAATTGAGTATAAATACAAGTTTCTTTCGCCCATTTTCACCCCAAGAATTCAAGTATTCATCCTCATAGCAAGTTTGAGTTCACAAGTGCATTCAAGTGTTTACAATAGCATTCAAGAGAATTCAAGGGTATATTATCAAGCATTTTAGAGCATTATTCAAGCATCAAGTATCATGTCAAATACATCATGCATCATGTTTGTTTTTGAGCTACCAATTGTAATGTAGGGTTTTATGATTCAAGTTGGCATTTCATTCAAGATCTATCACCTTCAAGCAAGAGTCAAGATCTACATCCATTGGATCCATCTCACAATGTTTGTAGCATCTTATTGATAGGGTTTGGTGACTTGCAACATCTTATTTTGTTCATTCATCATTCTCCATTCCTATTTCATTCTATTTCAAGGTTTGATTACCAAAACGGGGTTTGACCAAGGAAAACCCCTATCCACTAACAAAACAACATTTTTCCCTCTCTTTTGTGTGTGTTTTGTAGGTGTGAACACTAAACCTACACTTGCTCAAAGATTGACAAATATTAGAATTGTTAGTCCATTTAAGCAAACTAAATAAAGCATTCCTATGAGATACTTGATCACGCTAAATATGAAAAAAAGATAATAAGAAAAAAAAGAAGCTAAATGAAAGCATACAAAGCATATTCAAACTCTATCCCATAGTCGAAGTGGTGTTCCTTTGATGTGGAAAGAATTCCCTTTCCCACCCCCTTTGATAAGCTTCCAAGATGTGATGAAGTCCAATTTCTCTCAAAGACAATGATAGTAATTGGGAGATAATGACTTTCCATAAAGAAGTGGATCCATTTCAAGTAGAAGAGACTTCTACTTATAGGAGTGAAGGGTTGAAGAAGAGGTAAAATTGGTGAATGTGGGATAAAAAGGGAGCCAATAAGACTGTGACACTTGTCACAATTCTATTGGATGAGGATGGAGCACATTTTGGGGAATGTGTAGAGTAAATAGGATGTAAGAGAAATAAATGAAAATGGTTGAGGATGTAAGAGGATTTAAGGGACAAGATGGAATGTAAGGAGTAAATGCCTTTTTAAGAGGTTATTAAAGCCTTTTGGAGGGAAATTGAATGAAGGGGTGGTTGGGAGGAATATTCCATTGTGAGGATAAAAAAGGTAATTCGATAATAGAAGAAATTATTTTCATGTGCAACCTGGTTAGTTGACCATGGGTTTAGTTTGACCAAGGTTGAGTCAAAATCTAGAGAATGGGTAATGACCTAATTAGGAGTTAATTAATTCAGAATTAATCAATTTGAAGGAATTAGGGGGTATATGACATTTGATTTATTAAATCAAATGAGAGGACTTCAGGGTTTTAATTAAATAGATTTATTTATTTAATTAAACATGATGAGCATTGGTGAGTAGGAAGTGAATTAATCAAATAAACTTAATTACTTAATTAATAGAAGAAATTGATAATTTGAGTGTTTACATTTTGCCCCTCTTTGAAGCAATGTACTTGTTGCATTGGTTCAAAGACTAATACTGTCAAGATCAAAATTCAAAATATTTCTAATTTTTCGGATACCCCACTATTGCCTCGGTGGAAGAAATTACACTGCTATTAATCACCTTTGAGAGGCTGCACTCCCACCTTTAGGTCGAGCTTGGTAATAAAGATCTCGGATTAGTTTAGCCCAAAGAGGACTAGAAAGCTTGAATGTTTGATTTAGAAAAAAATGATGTTGTATAGACAGCCATTGGCCATGAGTATCCCTCATGTATCTTTGGATATATCACACATATTTGATAATTTGGATAGAAATGTTAGTAAAGATAGAAGAATAAGAAGACAAGAGGGATCAACCCCTTGAGTCCTAGGACGATGCGTAATTCCAACAAGTCCATGAGTTGTCAAGACTTTATTAGATATGATGATGAGTGATGATGATTTTCTTATCCATGGATTGGGACATGAACGATACAATTTTCCTTATGTTTGATAACACACATAGATACGATGCATCAAGGTATAGACAACCAAGATGGTGTTATATCTAGTGAGATGGACTTTGACTCAACAAATAGATAGGAGTATTCTTGTTCACTCCTAACATACAGAAACCTCACTAGGATGTACTTCAAAAGTTTCAAACATCTCAGAACAAAACACATAAAGGCATAACCTATCAATGAAATAGTCAATAAGTTGTCCAAAACTCCCTCCATACATACATACCAAAGCAAGTATTGCCAAGTTATATTACAAGAACATCCAAAAAACACAAGAAACAAAATATAATGATCAATGCCCCAATCCTTTCTCTCTAAATATTTTTAGATAGACATCCTCGAGAGGTCATGGGAATAGGTGCAATAAGATAAATCATAAGAAGAGATCAAGTAAACAAAAAAGATAATGTTCTTCATACCTCTAGCCAAAGGGATGTGTTTTGCTTAGGATGAGTATCCAAAGTGATTTCCAAAGATAATGCCCATTGTAGGAAGGATGCATCCTAGGACATGTTAGTGGATGGTGGCAAGTTGATAGGTTGTTTGAAAAGGTCGTTGATATAAGGTTTGATTGACATGTTTGAGAATGATCAAGAGTTTGATTTTACATTTAAAGGTCCCACTTTGTCGATTGTTGTAATTTGTTTTCATTTTTGTTACCAAAGGTGAGTGTGTGTGGAAAATTGTTTATTATGGATGATTATTATAAGTGGAAGCAAAATGATCTAATGGGTTTTTTCTAAACACGTAATTGCTTTGAAATGTTATGAGGTCGCTTTCTTAGATTTTCTGGTTTTTTTGTGTTTTGTGTCCTCACCATCAATGATGGCCCTTGTTCACATTTAATCTTGAGATGATGTAGTCTCGACACCCTTGTTTGTGATGTTTTGAATTTTGACCCATTTTGGGATTTTGATATGTTTAGAATGTTTTGGATTTTGCATCGCTTTGACAATTTGGATATGGATATGTGTGATGATATTAGTAATCTATTTTGGGATTTTGTTGAAAACCAAGCTAAGGTTGATTGATTTGATTTATGGGTTGATGATGATAACATTGTTGAGGATACACAACAATGCAAGGATAGTGTTTAAGAAACATGAGGAATGGGAAGGATATCTTGAGATGATGATGAATTGATTGGATTTGATTCATCAAGATTTTGAAGCTCAGTTTGGAACAAAATTTGTTTGAATGATTTGATGTGATGCTGAAGTGAAAATTAGATGTGAATGATATTTATTGCTCTGATTGATGTCTCATTTAGAAAGACAAGCTTGATATGAAACATCTTCTTTGCCGTACTATTCATGGCTTGCAGGGATTCTGACTTTGGCTCACAAATGCTTTGACCAATTTGATTTTAAATCTTCCAACGTTTGATCACCACATAAGCTAGACGATATAGATCAAGATTTCATTCCTCGCTAAGATAAAATATTTTCACCAAAGTTCAGCAAATGTAGGAATGCCATGGGTGGATGCTTGATGGATGTATGGATGGAGGGATATGGTAAGCATGCAAAGGATGACAAGGATTATCTTGTGATAAGATAAGGTGTTTGAATAAAAAATGCTCATTGGGATAATGCTTCATGGCTCAGCTAATGCTAGGTAGGATAGGATCAATAATAATGACCCATGTCATGATGTTTACCATAAGCAAGTGTAAAGTGTACACCAAAATTTTATCAAGATCAAGATAATGTAGATAGATGGAAATGGGTTGGATAAATGGTTCATGGATGAATGGATTTATTATGGATAAGATGGATGGAATGTTGGATTTATTATGGATGAGATAAGATGCTTTCACCTGAACTAGCACATGTAGATGCTCAATTCTACACATGGCCATTTTTTAGGTTTTCATCATGGTTCTGTTCAAAGCGCCACCATAGTGGTTTTCAGTGGAGGACACTTTTTTATCTTTACTATTTTCATGATTTTTTGATTTTTGTTTTTTTGTGAAAGATTTTAAGTTCAGGTTGAACCACCCTGGTGGTGTCAATGTAGATGCTTCTATCATAATGTGCCATCGATATCCTACTTGAAGAAGTTGCTTTTCAAGATATGTGCACTTGAATACAAATTTTGAGATTCCTTGATCTACTTTATTGATACCAGGATTAACTTGTCTTTGTGCGCACATCGCGATAGAGTGCCTTCTGAATCCTTATGATGAAGGGTGGATGCCAATACATGGTCAATGTGAGAATTGGATATCATGCATGGAGGCGTGGATGGAGTGTTTTTAGGAATAAAATATGCATTGGTTGATAGTTTGGAACCTTTGACTCTCCAAACTTGGGAAGATGAGCAATGGTGGATGGATACAAAAGTATGTGGAATTAGGACCAACTACATGATATACTTTGTACATTTCTTGAGAAGCCCGATTTTGCATTTGTGGACTTCTTTGATGGATACTTTTCCCTTTTTTATTTTGTCCCATAGTTTCTTTGACTAACGGAGTTTGATAGGGATAATATTTCTTTGTAATCTTCAGTATCCACTTTTATTTGATTTTTCCTTCATTCACAACTTCTTTGATAACGTTCATCGTGCTTTGATTCAAATCTTTCTTTTGATATTGGTCTCAATTCATGGATGGGGTGATGGGTGGATGAAGATTCGTGATATGGTTGGTTGTAGTATTGGCACTGGTTTCATCATAAGGATTCTTTGTGCTCCCTATGTTGATGATTTCTTGAGATGAAGTTGCCCCCAATGTTGTGGAAGTAGTACCCTCCTGCTTTGACATGTATTTAGCAAGCACGATAAAATGACCACTATAGATGATGTTATTTGAATTTTCTACTCTATTGTCTCTGGAGTATCTCAATGTTTGGTTTGACTTGTTTCCTTGAGTGGATAATGCTGGATATCTTCATACATGATGTCCTCAATAAAAATTTGGGATATATCTGATCTCAATGTTGACAACTTAGCCTGACTATAGGAATCAATAACTTGCTCTTTTTGTGTAATAATGTAGGAGTAAAGGAATCTTGTTCTAAATGAAGATCATCTATGTGTCCATCCAAAATAATCTCATGGGTAGATGGAGGAGTATATTCTATATGGATATGATCATCATTTGTGACATCTTGTATAGATTGGACAATGCCCATTAGATCATTGTAGCATCCTAGAGCTATAGATTCTTGATCTTGATTAATCTTAGAATTACTTTTGACATGCTTTGGATCAAGTTCTTGACATGGGTCAACTTCAAAGGATGGATTTCTTATAAGGGTTCTTGGATGTCTTCATTAGGCATGGGAAGTGGCTCAATATTCTCTTGATCTTTGAGTGGATTTGGATCAAGTGTTGAGTTGAGGATTCCTTCAATATCTACAACCATGAGGTCAAAGAATATCAATATGTCTTGGAAAGGACCATTGCTAGAATTTGGTGAAAGATGTTGATCATGCTTTGGAATAAATTCTTTAGATATGTCCTTTAACTCATTGGATGATGTAAAGGCATTGTAAACATGATCATTGGTGGATGGATCTTGCATTATGTCAATAGGATCAAATAATGTTAATGCTCCTTGAAATAGATCATTGTTGGATATTGTTGAGGGGTTTTGATCATGATTAAAAAGTGGCTCTTGATGTATGTTGATTTGATCATTGGGTGAGGTAGACATATCTCCAAGGTGATCATTGATGGATAGATCTTGATCATTATCCTCAACAATTGTGGTGGAGATATTTTCACTGCTATCATTAGTGGTTGAATCATGATCATTGTCCTCAACAGTTATTTTTCTTTGATCAAGAAGGTCTTAGATGAGATTTTTGAGTCGAATACAATTTGATGTCTTATGATGATTTTCTATATGATACTCATAATAAGATCTACCCTTATTATAAGGGAATTTTATGATAGAGTTGAAAGCACTAACTTTTAAAAGAGTTATGAGTTTTGCATTAACTAGCTTGTTTAATGCAGATTCGATTAGCTCTCCCAAAGGAGTGTATTCACATTTTTTATCTTGTGAGATTTGTACTTGTTGAGATTGACCATGTGGTGATTGATCTCATAGATTTGGTGATAGGGCTCATTGTTGATGTTTTTGTTCTTGATATTGAAGATTATGTTCTTGATGTGGTTGGGACACAACTCAATGTTTTGATGACATGGTTCAACTAATGGGGGAGTGTGTAGATTTTAGGGTGGAGATGTCTCTTGGCACAATGAATCAACTATTTTGGTAAGTGAAGCAATTTTATGTCACAAAATTTGATCTTGTTTTTTATTTTGACCCCTTGATATAGTCTATTTGGTTGTTGGTTAAACATATTTGGAATATACACTTGTGGTATTTGTATGGGATCATGTACAAATTGATTTTGGACAATGTTCTGATTTGGGATGATGTTTAGATTTTACATTATAGTTTGACATTGAACATTGTTATGGTTGGGAATCACATTGCTTTGATTTAGGTAACCTTGATTTTGCATGGTGTTACCTTAACTTGGATCAATACATTGAGTTGTTAACATATTGTTTGGAATTTAAGCAACATTGGCATGATTCACAAAAATATCTATCCCATAGTTCATCAAGTGTGGATTTATATGTTCATGTTTGGTAAGCTTGTATTTGGTATATTCACATTTGGCATGTATTGATTTAGTGGGATAATGTTGTTTTGTTGAAGAATCGTGCATTGATCATTTGGTTGATAGATTTGTAGGTTTTGAATTTGATTTAAATCTACCATAGGGAAAGGTGTTCCAAAATTTAGATTGGGCATAATCATATTTGTTGTATCATTGAGGCTTGTAGGAGATAATGATCACATGCATGGATTGTATAAATGCGAGTTTTGATAATCAATTGATATTGCAAGGCTTTGATAGTTTGGTTGACTTAGATCACTCACGATGTATGAATCAAGTTTATATTCCATGTTTTTCTTGTGTTTTGACCTTGTTGATCTCTAAGGAATTTAGGATCAATGATGAGATGAAAGATGAAAGGATGAGTGATATGGGTGTTTGAACTTTTAAGAACTTTGGTCAGTACTAGACTTAGGTTTTGATTTTGTTTGTTTTGATTTAGATAATGAACTTTGTGAATCCCAAGATGGACATGTGATCTTTAGGATAAACTTGTTCAAAGGATTTCTAATTTAATTAAATGTATGAGAAAGGATGCATTCCCACACACCTAACTAAACTAGATGATTTTGATTTGGTTTAATGATATACCCAAGTCTATATAATGATGTTTCCAAAGCTCTAAAGTTGTTTGTGGGATGAGATGATAAATTTTTTGAATGGATGAAATGATTGATTTTGATCCAAAATGAGCCTTAGAAGGACTTGTTTACAAGACCAAGGTAGTAAAGAACATGATTTTCCCTAAGAGTACTTCAAACCAACAGATCAATGTTTGCTTAGAAGACCATAAGGCAAAAAAAAAAAAAACACGTGTGGGGTTCAATTGATTTCATCTTGATTAATGAATTGATTTTACCACATCCAATGTCTTTCTTAAGTTTCAAACTAAATGTCGATGTCTTAACTCCTTTTTTATTCCACAAGGTCCATTATGTGAAATTTAAAGAGTCAAGGCCATAGTTTCCCTAGGTTGACTTTGAAGAGAGAAAATTGAGATATGAGCCCAAGTATTTAAGAGCCTCTAAGGATAAAATACTTAGGGACAAGTTCTGTAATAATTGGAATCTTCAAAGGTATTCACTCTTTTCAAAGGGTTCAAAATTTTGATGATTGTTAAATGTTTGTTTCAATGTTTGAGAAACAAGCAATGTGTTTAACAGACTTGCAAAATGCACAATCCTAGGCTGAAGAGATATTACTAGCTGAGTCTCTACTTAGATTTCTGCAAACACTAAGAAAAAGAAAACAACTAGAGATTTGGCGACACTGGCTCCCCTCCATGACACACACTTCTCGGGACCACCAAATCTCAAATCATGAAGCTGAAGATCCTAAGGATTTTCTTGTTTCAACTTTGAATAGTAAAATGTGGGGCGGCTTCAAAATGATCATTCCTACATTAGCAAGCATAAAGGTTTTTTAGTCACTAACAATTGGTTCATAGTAAGGGCTTTCATTCAAGGTGGCCATACACAAGGCAAGATTAGCTCAAGATTATTTCAATCAAGAGGCCTCCTAGTCTCTTCCTAAGAAGATATTTTAATGTATCACATGGATACTAAGGGTGAAACTTGGTTAGTATGACACATTCGCACCTGTTGTTTATGACTTTCATCACAAACACATTTTTATATAGCGGCTTAAAACAACTTGGCTTTAACTTGCTACTACTTGGGTCATTTCCACCTTTCAAAGCAAGGTGGTAGGCCCTCAAAGGGTACACAAAATCAAGGAAGTACGTTTGCAGTTCAACCTCCTAGATCACATGAAGCGCAAGGAGGGAGCACACACAACACCTTTTCCTCACACTAGCATGGGGTTCATTTTAATCCAAATCAAAATATGCGGGTGATTATATAAAAATTTCAAAGGAATGCTTTTGATTCTCAAGATCACCAAGTGGAGCGAGAGAAGAGTATACACATTCAATGACAAGAATTGCAAACAACAAAACAAAGAAGGCACAAGTTATTTTTAATCTGCAAAGTAAAGGTGAGCTCATTTTAAGCACCAAAAACTGAGTGTGATTTTTTCTTGTTCAATTTTATCCCACATAACAATGTCTAGTAAATTTCTAAGTTCAATTTTAACCAACTTGAAAAGATCAAATCAATGGTTAATTTTAAACCCAAAATAGACCTAGTTGGTCTAAATAGAAAATGAAAGCATGAATGAATGCCCTAGGCTATTACAATAAGAATTTAAAAATTCTTTTTCAATTACAATGCCCACTTTTTCAACTCAAATATGCTTGTTAGTTGTTTTTCTAGATTTTTCCACGTTGCTACACCATAATATTGCACCTGCAATATTGATATAGAGAAACACATGGATAAATGTTCAAGAAAAATCTAAATATATGCAAATCATATATTCCCAAAGCTTTGAAATTTATATAAACAAGAACAAAGAGTTTACATTCCCATCTAATGCATTAATGGATAGTAAAGTTATTTTAAAAAAAAAACAAAGAATTTACAGTTTTATCTAATGCATTAATCGATATTATAGACAAAGCATAATGAACACGCTAGCCATCCAATGTTTTTAGCAGCTGCACTTCAAACCCGGTGGTATTTAATGCATTAACTATGCATTCATGGTGCAAAAATAAAAAAACCCGCCTCAAGAAAGATTTTGCTACCACAAAGATTTCCATAGTAAGAACAAGAGTAACTATGCCCAAATCTTGAAGTTTATTTGAATAACAAACAAAGAATTTACATTCCCATTTAGTCACAATTTTTTTTCTAGATGGCACTCATTAATTTATTTTGAGCATAAAGACTTGATGTGATAAATGAGTTATAAATTCAACCAGTCATATAAAGTGAGCACGCATATCTAGTAAAGTCTTTGTAATATAATTGAGCTAAAAAACGTATTGATTGTGAGTAACTTATTCCCTAGCATTCAGTCATTGATTGATGTGATAAATAAACAAAGCTACCACACATTAAATAAAGCTCTATGAATGCATTCAATCTTTACTGTGTGCTCATATATCTTTCATTTATCACTTCAATGAACTACAAAGCTTGATGTAATAAATGAGTGCATACTCAAAGTTTTGAAAAAAAAGAGACTTTAGTGTCCTATCTTAATGCATCAATCGATATTAAATAAAAAAAGAACAATGAGCACACATTCAATCAATTCATTAACTATGCACTCATGGATTATGTATCCCCTAGCCACTAGTGTTTTATCTATGATTTTTAATCGATCTATGCCATCATATTTTCCTAATTTTATTAAAGAAAAATAATTTATAGAGCTACTTATTGCTGCAACAAATATTTACACTATGAGAGTAAGGGTAACTAAGCACATAAAGCTTGAATTTTGTATGAACAAAAATAGAGACTGTACTTTCCTATCTAATGCATTAATCAGTAAAAAAATCCTAGGTCAAGAATGATGTTGCACCATAAAATATTTCCACAAGAAGGGTAATATTAACTGTGAGCCCAAAGCTTGAAGTTTTTATGAACAACAACAAAGACTTTAGATTTCCATCTACTACATTAATCGATGTTTAAATAAAGAAAGCACAATGACAGCTAGCCATTTAATGCATTAACTATGCATTCATGGGTTTTGCACCTCCCAGGCACTAGTTTTTATCTATGATTTCCACAATAAATAGCGCACTAGCAAAGATTTCATAGTAAGAGTAAGAGTAAAACAACTCGCAAAGCTTGAAGTTAAATGAATAGAAACAAAAACTTTACATCCCTATCTAATGCATTAATCGATATTATGTTTCCATCAAATGATCAATAACAAATTTTGACAGTAAGAGTAACAGAGTGGCCAAAGCTTAGAGTTTATATGAACAAAAAGAAAGACTTTATAGTCCCATCTATTGCATGTGCCTGAAGCTTGAAGTATATATCAATAGAGACAGACTTTGCATCCCTATCTAT
>VDFB02271481.1:0-67257 GCA_007258455.2 Sequoia sempervirens | reverse complement strand
GAGAATAAAATTACATTTTTTAGAAGCTAGACTCCATTCAACAACTTAAAAAAATAAAAAAAATAAAAAAATCTATTACTTTTAAAAATTTCTAGGGGGAGCACGGCCAAAATTCTACTTTTTAGGAAGTGCCCACTTAGAAAATAAATAAAAAACAAAAAATTCATTAAAAAATTATTAGAAAAATCATGCATCAACTACATACTATTAGCTAACTTCTGACTGTAGTGATTTTAAAAATACTACAAAAAAGTTCACCGTGCTAGGGTCGTACAAGAGTTGCTATGTAATGTTTTTCTGACAAAAACAACAACAATTTGTGTACATCCCTGTTTTGAACCCCTTAATCTCAACCATTTTTAACATAAATTAGTAGTTTAGAAAGTAGACTCAAAGCACTTCGATCCTTTTTTTTATTCCATCTAAATTTTTTCAGTGTAGCTATCCTCAATTTCACGTCCAAGGTCAATATTTCTTGATTTAAAAAAAAAGTGGCCACTTAAGCCCCCTTTTTGGGAACCATCTTGGTGCACTTACGCTTATATCCATTGGAGCCATCTAATTCATGTTTGCAACATTGCATTTTGTTCATTCATCATTCTCTTTTCCTATTTCATCTCAATTCAAGGTTTGATTACCTAAATGGGGTTTGACCAAGGCAAACCCCTTTCTACTAACAAAACAACATTTTTCCCTCTTTAGTGTGTGATTTACAAGTTTATATTAAAGAGACATTAAATAGCAAGTTTGGAAAAAGTTGTCAAATTTGTCACCTTACATTAGAGATACTTGGAGAACTTCTTTAGGTTACAAATCAGGGTTTCAAATCTGAAAATCAATTGGGAAGCATAGAGTAGACCTTAAAAAAAAAATTCAAACCTTGAAGCTTTAGAAAACCCTAACTAGACCAATTCACCACTTTTAGTGTATGAGTCCCATTTTTGGTAAAAGTTTAAGTTTTTACAAATTTAGATACCCTTTGTCAGATTCTTGTTCCTACATAGAAACCCAGATCTTGGACTGATTCACCTAGCTCAATGTATAAGTCCCAGTCAACATTAAAGTTGAAATTTCCAACATTTCAGAACTCCTTCTAGTCATCTTTAGATTTCTAGCTGTACACATTTCATCTTGCATCTTTTGATTTTGTTTTACATACTTTTCTAGGTCATTTAATGAAGCATTGCATCATATTAGGGCTTAAAATTACATCTTACATTGCATTTTTTATTCCAAGCTCTAGCTCAGTGGTGAACCCCTCATTAGTTTACAATCAGCCCCTAAGACATCCCTATTGCAAGATCTCTTTCTCCTTTGCATTGAGATCTCTTGGGTTATCCTTAAATGAAATAATTGGAAAGTAGGTGTGCTATATCTCCTAAATCATATGAAAGCACCTTACCCTTACACCCCATTTTCTGTTGTTTCATTTTGGTGAGCCTACATTTAGAATATTATAATTCTGATTTGGAGTGCATCATCATCCTAGATCTTTGTTGCATTAACATTGCATTAATATTTTCATTAGTTAGTTGGAATTTTACGGTTTCAAAATTTTGCATTAGTGAAAGTTCATAGAGCTTCCATTTTTGCATCTTAAACAAATGAAAATCATACAAAATCTACATTTCACTTAGATTATAGATCATATAGCATAAAAAGCATAAAAATCAATTGAAATTGTCTAAAAATCTTGAAAAAAACTCTCACTATGACTCATACGCCCCTTTGAGAGAATTAATCCTAGTGTAGATTTTGCACTACATTTTTCACCACTTAAATCTCTATTTTTGTGCTCTTGTTTTCTATTTATAGCTTTTTGTTTCAATTTATAGAGTTTTGATTATAATCATTTCATTGTTCTTAGTTTATATGCACAAACTTCTGAAACCTTCACCCAACCTCCAGAATGCAACTTTATCAAACTCTATATAGCCCATCAATTTTCAAGCAAAAACTCGAGAAAACCACCGTGCTCCAATTCCCTAAACACCCTCCCTATATAAAATTCCATGCATCTAATCTCTTAACTCTCTCATTTCCACCAAGGCACAATGATATCTAATGGTGGAATGGGTGTTCAATCCATTTTTAGTGCCTTCAAACCCTTAGCGGGGTCTTAGCCATATAAGGTAAAATCTTATAAAAACCACAAATCTTAATGAAAACTCTTCAAATTTGAACCAAAAAAAAGACACTTCAATCCTCCATAAAATGCAATGCAATTTTGGATCAAAATCTAATTGTATAAGCCGTACAAACCAAGAGAGCAATAGATTTTCTAGAAAAAAATTAAGAGTTTTTAATGATTTTCTTTAATTAAAACTTCAACAAAAACCTTGCCTCAAATTCTAGAGGCATATTTAAGCTTCAAGACATCAAAAATAACTCACAAATTGACTAACCACCCTTTAGACTCCATAAAATGACCGTTGGTATTCTCAAATGTTGTATTTTTGTAACTTTACATATGACAATATTTTGCAAGTTTTAACAACTTTTACAACTTGAACTCACAACCACCTATCAACCTTTTAAAGGACTTATTACATTATAAAATGGTATATTATGAACTCATTCAATTTATTCTAATCTCAAAACACCAAAAACCAACTTAAAACCTCATTGAACCAAACTTTGCAAAAGATGAACATGGTGCCCCCTATGCCATATACCCAGCCTAAAAGAAGACCTCAATTCCCTTGAGGAACATCAAAAAAATATTGTCTCATAAAATTCCATGATTTCAAAGCTACACATCTACCTGGTGACCCCTTCCATTGAGTTAGGTATTGAAACCATACATTGTCTTTTCCCTTTGACTGGTTCTTTCTTTGAACATATTGTGAATGTCTCACTTTCCCTTAAGTTAAAACTGATGTTACACTTGATTTTATATCTGCAAATACACATGTACCATCCATGTGTTTTAATTTTATTACCCTTGAAGCATACTTGACTTCATTCGCTTGTCCATGCCTTTCAACTTGTTCCAAACTATCTCTTTCCTTAATCACTGTCACTAGTTTTTCTGCCCCAAATACCACTATGTGACTAGACTTACAAGTCTCTATACTAACAACATATGACTGTCCTCTATCCTCTTTTTCAACCAATGGATGAATCACTGTTTGGGTATGTGTAGGATCATGATGGGCCAAAAAGTGGCAATATTATGGGTATGTGTAGGGTATGTGGCTACCGACTTTTTTCTTACCCAAAATTGATGAAACGAAAAAGGGTTTTTAAAGGAGATTCTCAGCTTTCCACAAATATAAAGTATGATTTACTTTGAATTTAATAAATAATTATTATTCATTTTCTATTTGGTGCAACTAAAGATGTTGGTGATAGGTTGATTGAAACACCTTATCTATGGCTTTCAAATGGTATCACATTTTGAATCCCCGAAACATGCTTCATACTATGGGATTAAAAAATGAATTTCATGAAGTTTTGACCAAGTTAGATTGGGTCAAACATAAAGGATTTTATATTTTAAAAGTTGTAATAAAAAATTCATAATTAATTATTTAGTTGGAAAATAATAACAAAAAAATATGAATCACATTGGGACATGAGTCCTCTACTTATATCTAAAATCTTATAAAAAAATATTATCATTTTATTGTGGTTAGGGTGGTCAGATAGACATCTACTTATTTTTTCCTTGAAATTTAAGTACTATTGCATTTAAATTTTAAATTTTCACCAAATATTTTTGTTATAGGTTTTGCCTACTGGAGTAGGGACCCTCTTTGCTCTAATTCCTAATGTCTTTTGACCTTTGATTTCATTAGCTTTGTCCTTTTTAGGTCTTAGGATGTTGGTCTGGCTCATCTTGGTCCAATCCTATAGGTTGCATTGATGAAACTCATGTTCTTAGCTAAATCCGGGTTTTGACCTGGGTTTGAGATTTTCTGGCTCAATGGGATTTTTGGATACGATGGATTACATGGAGTTAGTTTTTCCCTAGTCAGGTTTACAGGTCGAGGAGTTCGGGTTGTTAAGCTATCTGGATTTTTCAGGCCACAGTGCGGGTCTAGCGGAGATCAAATTTTCCCCAGGATCTGGTGGCGGAATCCCAGTCTGATTAGTTGTCCATGGAATTCATGCCTTTCGGGACAATCGGCTGGCCTGGATTTTTCCTGAATCCATCTCGACTTTGGGTTTGATTTTTTCTTGATGCGTCTTGTCGACCATTAATGCTTGGAGTACATCCTCTGGCACAAGTGTGGGAAAATTTAAGGTCTCTTGTACTCGTTTTGGGTTCATTATTGATTGTTGCTTGCTCTGATGCTCGAGTCTGCTGCATTTGGTGCTTTGATTGTTAGATTTGGTCTTGGGCGTGTGAATCCTTTGAGGCATATCGCTGGTTCGTGATCGCTAGGGCACTTTGGTTCATTCTTCGCCACTTGGGTTTCGTCAAGTTCACTCATGGTATGTTACTGTTAGCCTCTTCTTTCAATTTGAGTCTCATGATTGATCTTTTGTTGGTTTGAAGTCGGGTCAAAGTCGGCCTTTGCTCATTTGCTTTCATTTAGTGTGTATTTATCAACTTAGGGCTCGGTTCTTTGATTCTGGATTTTTGATCGTTCACTTTGCGCGCCCCTATATTTTTGGTCTTGTTCTTTTGGGTATGTCGTGTGATCAAGTCCTTTCCTGGGTGGGTGATTTTGTGAGTGAGTGATTGAAATTGGTGTGGTACTAGGGTTTTATTGAAGTTCGCCTTTGGTTTCATACTTTTGAGGGTTTGAGCATGGCGTTGATCTTCTCATTTGATCCAGGTCCAAGGTTGTTTGAGACCCTAGGGCATTTGATATCTAAGAGCTTATAAGTTGATTAAATTAAATTCGAGCTTGCCCTGGTTTTAATGGCAGAAGTTTGTTTATTGGATTTAGGGCATCATTATTGTGTCATAGAAATCAATCACTTATGAGCCTTGAAGGTTTAAATTTAAGTGGGATTGAGATTTGGCCTATTTTGAGTTGGGTTTATATTCATTGGATGTGAATAAGGGATTTGAATGATCACTCCATGAATCACTTGCACGTCAAACAGTCGTTGGGTTTTTGAGGTGCCCACGGAATTCCCATGCACCCGAATTTTCCTAGATGTTTCCATTTCCCTAGAGTGTGAGGATTCCCGAAATTTCAATTTGCTCACAGAAATCTAATTCATATGGATTTTTTTGGCTTCCTACTTAACTTAGCTCAAATTGGGAATTTTAAGATTAATTGATGGATTAAATGTTGATTTATAATGTCTTGATTGATTATTTAATGGATTTGATGATATTCGTGCATTTCTCGGGTCCGCACAGGAGATTTAATTGATGAAATGATGTTTTACCTGTGGGATTTCGTCTGGGTCAGATTTCTCTAAAATTCTGCCCCGACCGGATTTTCCCGGTTGGTCTTAATTTCCTAGATTTTCAAATGTTGGTATTTAATGATTTATTTGATGATTTCATTTCGATTTGACCTAACCTTTTGTTGCAAATGTGAGTGATAAAGTGGATTCTCATGAGGTTATCTTATGAATACAGGCTAAATCAAGTAAGGCAACAGGAAAGTCTAAAGGAGAAACTGAGGGTGCTCCAATCATAGATGCAGAAAGGATAAAGCTAGACATGAAGAGTCAAATGCTAGACAGTAAGTTAGCTTTAGTCTAGGCTGATGTAATTGATACGAATGTAGGAGCCTGGAGGTATGAAGAATTCAAAAGTAGAATGGCTGATAAGGATCCATCAGTTTTGACAAGGGGAATTCCAGAATCCGGATTGGCTCATGTGGCAGGGTTCCCTCTTGCAATTCAATGTTATGAATTGATACTAGAATGTGCCTGACACTATGATTTTGACAAACCGAGAATTTTTAGTTTTGATGCGAGAGTGCTGGCAAATATTAATCTAGTTTTTGTTGCTCAGGCATTTGATATGCCAGATTTTCCATGTGTGTGTGCTTTGGATATGGAGTTGGCTAGGACATATTATGATGATGAACCCATCAAAGCTCAACAAATGATCAACTCCTGGTTGGAGAAGCCCAAGTCCCACTATTCCAAATTGCCAAAACAATTGCACAGAGTTAAATGCAGGTCAAATATATATGATGCTAGCACTTCGCTCAGCAGGGTGGCAGGCTTGAGGAATGTTGGAATGTTGGAATGTTGGAGAGCTAGATGGTGCATGTTATAAACAAAATTGACCAAGGCATCAATTATCACTAGCCAGGGGTTATCAACGCCATCATTGATAGACAAATGAGGAATGTGTTGGAAACAAAGAAGTTTACCATGTCATCCTATGTTATATATACTGGCTAGATTCTACCCATATAGGGGATTGACTCCAAGAGGAATATTTGGGAAAGAGGCCATTTATGAGGTCTATCTTGAGTTACACTTGGGGAGCCCAAACTAAAGAAGAGAAAATGATGCATTCACAATGCATATCACAAGATTACTTCAACATGCAAAGCATGTGAGAATTTCTGATGAAGCCAAGGAGCTAATCAAGAAATATGGTGCCTGGTTTATACAATTCCCCACTTTCACCTATATCAGAATTGATGGATGCCCAACTGCTCCATACAGACTGCCAAGGTATCCCACTGATCACATCATACTTTTGGAGGTCACCAAGCAGATATGTGATTTTGATGTTGTTGTTAAGAATGTAAAGCATAAAACAAGGTTTGGTGGAGATTTTCCCTTGAAAATTGGTACAGGTGAGGCATGCCCTTCACTGACCTCAACTCATGCATCAGGAGAAGAGTTGAGTGCCTACGGTTTTTCTTTCCACTCTAAGAGGGCAGGTTTTGACATCACTGGTGAAGCCCAGAAGGCAACCAAAGAATTTTCCCACAAGGATGACCTGGAGGATTATTGGTTGAATGACAAAGATGAATTTGAAGTGAGGAAGAAAAGGTATTCCAAGCTTCCGGTTAATGTAATCAGGATGCATAATGTCAAGATGATTCCAGATCAGTTAGAAGATGATGGAATGTTAGTCCAAGACCATGTGTATGAGCCAATTAAGGACAAACCTATTGGAGAGGTAAACTGGTCAGGAAGGGAAGTGACTGAGTTAGAAGAGCTTATGACTCCTATTTTGAAATTTACTAAATCATGGTTAAAGCATAAAGTATGGGAATTGGAAAGTGAGAAAGTGCCCTTCACCTACAACCTAATGGGAAATCTAAATGCTCACTCCACTTCATAAGAATCAGGTGAAGATGATTCCAAAGGAAAGACCAAGGTGGATTCACCTTTTAGGATTAAAATCAGGGGTCCTAAGGAATATGAGCCTGAAAAGAAAAGGAAACCAAAAGGGAAAAAGAGAAGTCGCACCTTGAGGATAGGGAGGTCTGCAAAAGAAGAGGGACTTGAGGAAGCAGAGAAGGAAGACATCCCTCTAGAGCCTAAAAGGATAAGGATAACTAGGGCTTCTAAAAAGAAAGATCAAGACGTTGATAAGGATAAAGCAGATCCTCCTGTGGTGAATGTGGAAAGCTCTGGGGAGAAAACTCAAGTTTATGCTAGAAGATCAAGGACTCATTCTCCCAAGGAGACTGTGAGAAAGGCAGATGCTTCCCAGATGACATCCACTGTAGAGCAACAAAAGGAGACTTCTCCATCTCAAAGTGTGCATGAGCAGCCAGAAGAAGGAGAACATGTATCAAGTGAAGATGTTGAGCCATTCAGGGAGGGAGAACTCCATAGTGCAGCTACAGACATTGAAGTGGAAGATGTGCAGATCCAACATACTCCATTGGTAATTTATGAAGACTCCTCTTCAGATGGTGAAATAAGTAAGTCCCCAGAACATGAAGAAGCTCCTGCCAAGATTCCATCACCTGTACAAGCAGAAGAATTGGAAAAAGAAAAGAAAAGGGATGAATCTCCTAGTAAGGAAAAGGATGAGCTTGTGGGTCAGCATGAAGAGGATGATAAAGGAGAAACCTAGGTGGATCCTCCTGCTCTGGATTGGATAGAAAAGGAGATAACAAGAAAATAGATCATTGTTGAAGATACTCCCCTCAACTGGGATGAAATGCTAGCAAAAATTGGAAAGGGCAAAGTAAGAAAGGCAGCCAAGGTGGTCTCCAAGATTGAAAGGGATGAGGCTCATAATAGAGTCATTCATATTGATACCCCTACTACAAATAAAGACAGAAGTGAGGTCACTAAAGAAGATTATAATGTGCAGACTATCAACCTTGGGCCTCCTTCTATGCAACAAGATATTGAGGAATATGAGGAGTCTAGTGCAGTGGTTATTGGTAGGTTGAGGAAGGAAACACATTCCAAACATGAATTGAAAAAGGACAATGAAAGACTCAGGAAATGTTTGGAAGATCTAATGAAACCTCTACAATCTTTTCATCCTTCCTCTTCTGCTACTATAGGATTCCTGCCAAAGGAAACTATCTCTGAACTTGAAAAGATGAGGGCATCTACCCTAGCTATAATAGGCTGGCTACAAGGAGTAAAAGTTAAGGGAGATGATGCAATCAAAGAGATTCTTTCCACTAGAAAAGATGCAAGGATGGCCATGGATTGGTTGGAATGTGTTATGCCTCAAGATAAAGAAGACATTAATCTCCTGCTACAGAAAACAAAAACAATAATGGAGTATGGTAAAGATCTGCTTATTAATGATGGAATCCTTTCTGCCTCAAGGGTTAATGAGCCATGGGAATGGTATGAAGCTCTGCAAATTAGGCAAAAAGTCATTAAGAAAGTTTACAAACAGAGGAGACAGGTTGAGGGCAATTTGACTAATGTCTATGACTGATGCATCACCTTTTTGAGATAATGACTGGTAGGAGGAAAATTGCCCCTGAATACTTAAGTTTAGAAAATCTGAGAGAGTGGTGGCATGATTTTTATGCTCCTAACTTTGAAGATTCTGTGTCTGGGCACCAATTAGATGATGCAACTACTTATCTAGCTGTAATGGATAAGTATCTGGCTTATAAGGGTGATTGGGACAAGACAGTTAAATGTTCAAGGGAGGAGATCAACTCCATGGAATGTTGACTTAAGGTCATGCCTTTGCCACCTGTTGCTAAGCTGGATAGGGTACTTTTGAAGGTTCATAAAATGTTGGATCGAGATAAGGATAAAGGAGGAAGCAACTAGTTTTTTGTTACTTCGAGATTTGTGCTTCCCTATTATCATGGGGCACATTTTGGTCTGAGTTACATTGAGGAAGGTGTTTTGGCCGACTTTGATGATGTATCGGCATTTAATGTGTGCCACATTTTGAAATCCTTAGGCCGACTTGTTCTAGCAATTTTATTTTATTTTGTAAATGTCTGGCTGGGTAGACATATTTTGGGGACTTCTCTTTAAAAGGCATTCTTGCCTCATTTGTAAGGGTTGATTAGCTAGATAGTCAAGAAATTAGATAAGCTAGTTTGAGCAGAGGGCATTCTTAGTTAATAGTTAATTTTCTTTGAGCAAGTGTTGTTATACAGAACATTGGAATTGCTACATTTGGATAATTCAATACAATTGAAAGCATTGTGGTTTCTTGGTGAATTCTTTGTGTTGATCTATCTTGCATGGTTCCTATTGTTCATTTCTTGAAATTGCTTAAAGATAGTAGGTTTAAGTTAGGGATTGAAATTAGATTTATTGAATAATGTGCATGCTTCATACTTGGAATGTTGTAGCAATCTCTGGTCCATACTTTTGGCTGTTAGCTGATTGTTAGTTGATGTGTAAAGTTAGCCTGGACATATATGTTCAATGTGCTTAGTTCAGTTGTGGATGCATTTTCATGACTTGAAAATATGTATGCCCTAAAATATTGCACCTTTCTTGTGATATTGCATTTTGGGTTAAGCAAGAATTGGTTATTTGAGACTATTCCATTCTAGGTATTTATCATCTACTTTGTTCATCTTAGAAATAGTTTAGATTTCATTATTTATCTTGCACCCTTATCTTTTTTTATTTCTTTATCATCAAAGTTAGTTTAGGAATACAAGATCATTTCATTGCAAATCTGATAAATTGAAAAGTTACAGTTTTCTTGTAGTAAGGTCCGATTGTGTTAACCAACATTTTCACATATTATCTGAGTTGTTTTATGCATTGTCATGACTTGACACTCGAGAGACCTTGGGGTGATTTTTAGTAACTTGTTGTTGAAAATTACCTTTCAAGAGAGATAGAATATTGTGTTCTGTCTGAGTTATTGCTATGCAGAAAACACCATCAACATATTCATTTTTTAAAATAAACCTAGTAGTTTAGAAACTATAGTCAATTTTGCTACAGATTCTATTGTTACATATTTTTGAAATAATATAGATTTAACTTATTCAAATTTTTACGTCAAGTTTCTTAACTTTGATTTTTCAAAAAATTTCATCATTTAAGGGCCTATTTTTTCCATGATGATCCTGCACATACCCATCCCTATCACAATTTCATCACATTTTCCTAATCCATTTTGAGCCTTCACAAGGAATTCATCCTTGACCTTCTCTTGACCTTCTTTTTTCATCATCTTCTCATTTTTTCCTTCCAACATTGCATCATTCTTCAAACCTATTTTTGGTACAAACATATCATTTTGTTTTCCATCAGTTGTCCTAGCATCTTCTAGCCTTGTAGTGGCTACACACTCTTCCCTTTTGTCTTCCTCAATCTCCACAAACTCCTTTTTTCCAAGCATGATGACTTTTTTTGCCTTATTTTGTTCCTTCACATCTTCTTGCAATGGTGTTAGTGTGAAAGTAATACCATCCATTTCAATCTAATATGTGCTATCTCTTCCATCATAAAGTGAATTCCTATCAAACTGCCATGGCCTTCCAAGTAGTAAATGACAACAATCCATTGGTAAAACATCACAATGTATCATATCCTTGTATCCGAAAATATTAAACTCAATAAAAGCTTGTTCATTCACCAAGATAGACTGATTATCATTCATCCAAGATACTCTATATGGTGTTTCACAAGGCACTTTTTCTAATTTTAGTTTATCTACCATTTCATTTGACACCATGTTATCAGTAGAACCAAAATATATCACTACCTTACATACCTTTCCTTTGCATTTGCATGTGGCCCTGAATAGTGTCCTTCTTTGAGTTGTCTCCTTCTCCTTGGATGCCTGAAGCGATGTTCTTCTCACCATCAATGACTCCCCAAATTATTGAGCAGCAAGTTGAGTAGGATAATGTGGACTTTCACAATCATCTTCTTGGACCAATTGCAGTCTTTTGTCTCGACTACTTGAAGTAGAACCTTGCTTCTCAGGACACTTAAATGTTGGATGCCCAAACTGATTACAATGGTAGCACCTACCTGAAAATGAACTTGAACTCCTACCTCTAAAACCTCTAAAGCCACCTCTTTGATTAGCAACTTGTTCCTTTCTTTTGCTTGTTGTTGCATAGATTTTGGCTTCCAAAGGTCTTTCTAACACTTCTAGGGTTTTTCACCTAAAAGGAGAAAGATGGGCCAAAATGCAATGATCACATTCAAATATTAGTGTGATATTGGATGGAATATGGATGTAATATACCTAGATGCAATGTTTCAATGCAAGAAACTTATAAGATAGATTGACTATTAATGTAAAACTAATGAGATGTAGTTGTTTGAAAACACTTTGTGTAATGCAAAACACCTAGAAATGAATAGTAAACTTTAACAGAAATGGACCAAACTGAAAGTGTGTACTTGAGATATGGATGCAGACTAGAAATGACTTCTGGAATGTTACGGATGCAGATTTTTAGGCCTAGTGGGACTCATTCACCATTCTAGGTGAATCAGTCCCAATTTTGTAAAACTGTTCTGGAACCTGTTTCAGACATAATGATAACCAAAAATGTAGAAAACCAAAAATAGGCCCGGTAGTGGGACTCATTTTCCACCCATGGTGAATGAGTACATTTTTGAATTTATAAAGATTCAAAGGTGGAAACAAGAGCCTTCTATTTGCACTTTTTGCTTCTCCAAGTGTCTCATTTTGAAACTTTCAGATTCGAGGTTGAAAGTGACTTTTTGTGGGTATTTTGGCCTATCCAATGAAGAGATGACTTGAACAAATTTGCAATGAAATTTTCAATGGTTTTTAAGCCTCCAAGATATCTAAATCTGCAAACACACAAGACAAGAAAGAGAAATGTTGGATGTTAGGGCATGGGGGTTCACCTTGGTCAAACCCCTTTTAGGTAATTAAACCAAAATAGAGAAATAACATAATGAATCATGCAATAATGGAGTTATTTCCTTATCATGATGATTGATCTTGAATGTCTATAAAAAAACATGAAGAATCTACCCTTGAATGTCTTTCGAAGCTATCTTGGTGACTTGCAGTGATGAAACCCTAGCTTGCTTGACTCGATAGAGAAGATAGATGATGAATAAATGATGTGAATGAGATAGGGGTTAAAATGGATGTAAAAAAACTTATTTATTCACAATGATGCCCTAATAACCCAATAATACAATATTACAGGTCGATGTAAGGTATTTTTAAATAAAAACCCAAAAGAAAATTTGAATTATTTTGAATTTGGAGCCAAGAGGGACTCATTCGCCACCCATGGTGAATGGGTCCCACCTTAGGCTTGTAAGTGGGTGTCAAAAATTATTTTGAATTTAATGTTGTTTGTCGGGTTTACATTCAAAAATATAGTTAATTAAGTCTTATGAGTGCATAAAGGGGTCAAATAAAGCATAAGAAAGGTCCAAATAGTGAAATCAAGCCTAGAAAAGCATGAAATATTGTTACAAGACTTTAAAAAACTTTAAAATAGGAATTGATAAAGGATAAAAAGGTGATATTTAGATAGATTATAATAATAAAAGTCTATAAAAGTGTAGAAATGTGTTACAACACTTCACAACACCTTCACAAGACATCAATAAATGCATTTTATTCAGTTTGCAAGGGTCCAAGACCTAGTGTGGATGTGAAAAACACCTCACAACACCAAATCAATGCCTCATTAAGTTCAACTTATCATTAGTTATTCCCCAAATCAAGCAATGCATTTTTTCTATGGCACACTTGTATCTTATTGATCTTCAAAAGCCTTCCTTGATCCTCTTCTTCTAATGGTGTTGCCTCTACCTCTTCCTTTCCTTTCTTATCTTCTTTTTAGTTTCTCCTCTGCCTTAGTAGCCAATTGGAAACATTCCTCAACTGATCTTGGTGTAGCCAAACTCAAATAATCTTGGATTTGTTACCTCAATCCACACATATACCTTGCAATATTTTCATTCTCATCCTCAATATGTCCAAAGCTTATACTTAGCTTGTGAAACTCCTTAGTATATTTCATAACATCCTTTTCCTTTTGTTTCAAGCTTTGCAATTTCTTGAAAGTTTGAATAGATTGATCGCTTGGAAAAAATTGTGCTTTCACCTTTGCTACCATTCTATCCCATGAACTAATTTTTGGTTTTCCCTTCTTCAATATTTCCTCTTGAATGTAATTCCACCATGTCAATGTAGGTAGTTTTAGCTTTTTCTTAGCATACTTCACTTTCTGATCATCAACAACCTCCTTGAATTTAAAGAAATTATCTAGTGCATCTAGATCTATTCTAACACCTCTTCAACTTCCAACTTGCCATTATACATTAGCACATCTACCTTCACATTAGAAGTATCTCCTTTTATATCCTTTAACATCTTTATCATCCTTCTCTCATCAGGATCTCAATAAGCATCTTGAGTTCTTCCACTTGAGGGTTTTCTTGCTCACCCTCTTCCTCTTCTTCTTAGTCACTTTCCTCTTCAATGGCCATTCCTCTTCTTTTCTCTTTCTCCATTGCTGAAAACTTGGCTAAGATGGCTTCTTGTGACTCAAACATCTTAATCTCCCTTGCAATTATTTCACTACCCTTTGGAGGAATTTTGACTCTTTAACTTCTCACTTTTGACTCTTCAATCTGCAACTTTTCACCCTCAAATGATCTAAAACCTATGCTTTGATACCAACTAATGTAGAGCAGGGAGGAAATATTCTTAGAAACATAATTCAAGCAAAATTAATCAACTTTCCAATCACCAAAACTCTATCATTCCACCATTCTTATCTTATAGTAGTGCAAACAGTGAAATTTGATCATACCTTCCACAATACACCTTAGACCCATAAAAAATTCACCATTTTAGACACCCATTTGGACATATTTCAACATACCTCAATTGTGCATATGGTTGTTTTGGAACATCCTCTTAAATAGATGACTGGCACGCTATCCTAAGGCCCAAATATGTCACTTTTACAAAGGAACACCTCTCCAATCCTTGTAAAAAACCTAAATATCCTTGGAAAGTCCTTTAATAGGCTGAAAAACTTCATATTTTCCAACTTTGACTAGGGGAAACAACCCTAAACTCACAAAATTATCAAACCCTTGATTTAGCCATTCTAGGCTTGAAACAAGGAGGGTTTATTGGAAATCCAACCTCTAGACCTTTACTAACCATATCAACACTTCAAACATATCACAATATGCCTACACAAGCTTTAAAAACCTTCACCCAACCTCCAACAATGCAACTTTATCAAACTCCTATACTTAGCCATCAATTTTGAAGCAAAAACTCAAGAAAACCCACCTAGGGCAGTATCTAAAACTCACCTAAACACCCTCCCTGCTAAAAAAAAATCCATATACATCTAATCATACCTTAACTCGCCCATTCCAGCAAGCTAAAGTTAGATATCACACTATGGAATGGATGTTCAATCCATTTTTAGTGCCTTCAAACCCTTAAAATAGGGGTCTTAACCCACCTACAATAAATAGCTTATAAAAACCACAAATCTTAATGAAAACTCTTCAAATTTGAACCAAAACAAAGCTACTTCAATTCTCCATCGAATTCAATGAAATTTTGGATCAAAACCTAACTTTAAGGGTCATACAAACCAAGAGAACAATAGATTTTATGGAAAAACACATAAATTTAAGAGTTTTTTATGATTTTGTTCAATCAAAATTTCCGCAACAACCTTTCCTTAAATTCCAAAGGAAAATTTAAGCTTCAATACATCAAAAATAACTCAAAAACTAACTAACCACCCTTTATAATCCAAAAAATGACCATTGGTATTCTCAAATGTTGCATTTTTACAACTTTACATATGACAATATTTTGCAGTCTTAACAACTGTTACAACTTGAACTCACAACCACCTATCAAACTTTTAAAGGAATTATTACATTATAAAATGGTCTATTTTATTCAATGTCTTCTAAACACAAAACACCAAAAACCAACTTAAAACCTCATTGAACCAAACTTTGCAAAAGATGAAAATGGTGCCCCGTGCACCACAAACCTATGGCATACATCTACTAAAGAATCCAAATTAACATACATTGTCATCATTTTAGTTCCTATGAATCTCTCTGTAATAAACCCAATTAAAATCAAATGGGCATTGAGAATTTTAACTTATGTAATTTATTTAGCATTGAGGGATGCCTATAAGAGAGAAGCATATGTATATAAATCTAGCTGAATTCCTTTCTTCTCCATATCATTATACAATTGAATTCAACCAAGTAGTTTAACAAGTACAAGTATTCTTATATATTTAATATGTTAGAAATTTGATTTTGTTTTGGACACCATAGATGAGGTTACAATTTTTTTTTGTTCTCACTAGTACTTTTGTTTGGATTAAATGGAGAGGATTTTAAAGAAATGGTTGTGATTTTTTTGTTTATAGGTGAATCATTCAAGTCTTATGTAAAATTGTAGACATTGCATTATTTTACTATTTTTTTTTCTTTCCCCACCGCTATTGATTTTCACTCCTCCAAACTCTTCCTCGTTGGTATTGACCTTTCACTTCTCCAATTCAGTGAGTTGCAGCCTTAAAATAAGATTTCCATGAGTATTTTAGAGTATGTTTATTAAAATGAAAATTACGACCAAGATTCTAGATGGGATTCTTTTTTCAAGAACAGGCATTTGCAAGTTACAAGAAGAATATATGTAGACATTAAATGGTAGAAGGAAATGTGCAATGTTGGCTATATAGTGAGATGATCGAGGTAGGTGTGAGCGATGACAACATGCAACAACTCATTAAAAATGACAAAAAATGATCAACAATGGAAATGTTTTCAATTGTGTGCATGCCGTATTAAAAGAGATGAACCGTTGATTTAGAAAATTAGCTTGCTCTCTTTCAAATTGGATACACCTTCAACATAAACTAACAAGTCACACTTTGGTGTGCAATGGGTATGTCAAAATGGTGTGGAAGGTGAATTAGGGAAACAAAATTGGTCAATTTTTTTGGATATATTTGTGTAATACATGTGTAATATTGAAAATTGCATCCCATACAATTTCACATTTCATAACATCCATTTTAATCTAATTAAAGTTGATAATGCAATTTCACTTTCACCTAAGCTTAATCTTGTCTCTAACCCAGCCCCTTCATTTTCAAATGTTTAAGTGAATTTTTATCATAGACACTAGCACGACATGTAGACATCTACACATCACATAAATGTCTAAAAAAGATTCTTGACTGCATGGTCATTGAGATGTTACCCTTCTACAAGCCCACAAAGTGTAACGCCTCTATGACTTGCAAACAAATTGAAAACATCTATTTTTATGCCTTTTCTCCATTTTAACTTGAACTCATTCTCTCATTCATTCATTCTATTCACTTTTTCAGTCTTTCTTATCAAATCTAGCTTTCATTCACATTCTCATTCTCCTTCTACACCATTTTCTTGCAAGCTCTCTCATGTATTGGCTTATACACTAGCACTTTGGTTCTATTGGCTCATCTCAAGTGTTGCATACTCTACTTCGACATCACTAGCTTTCTTAACGGAGGGTAACTACATTGTTTTTTATTGCATTTTTATGTTTTACATCAAATACCATATTGATATTTGAGATTTTCTATTTCTATATCTTTTATATATTTTTTTCTATTGTCTACTTTCTTTTCTATGTATCTAGTTGTCTGCGGAGGTGGGAATACCTAGGTGGAGGTTTGACTAAGAAAATCCCCTAAACAACCCCAACATTTTTTCTTGTTTATGTAAGTACAATTTTTCAATTTGGAGCACTACACGAAGCATCATTTCATAGGACCTCACATGAGTTATTTTCTTCTCTTCCTTTCAATACATTGTTATTTCATTTTGTTTAATCTACTCATGCCATTTTTTTCTGCTATTTTTGTTATTTTGTTAATTTAGTATGAACTTAAGATTTTAGTCTTTGAATAGATAGTAGGATCTTTGATGTTTTTGTTAGCAAATTTTGTTTTCGATTCGTACAAGACTACAACGTGTCATGTGGATGTCTGCACATTGTGGTCTTTGGCTGAGAGCCAATCAATTTGTTTGTAAGAACCTTTGATGCCTACTCTTTTGATCTCTAAAAATCGTATTCTAAAATTCATCATAAAACATAAAATATAACCAAAACTCCTTGTCTTTCCACCTCTATCACTTGAGATTTTCCTTTGAGGTAGTTGAGGAATACTCACACTTTGAGGAAGATGGGGGTGTCATTTTTCTCCTCTACATTTTGGTGAACCCAATTTGAACCTATTCTTACCTAATCTTTGGTTAAATTTTTTTGTCTCTCTTATCGGGATGTGTATTGGATAGAGTGTTGTGATGTTTTTTATGAGTTTCATAACTTAGTCCACTACCACTGAGCATGTAGTTAGAAGAAGTTATTGACACTTAGATATGGGTTCTAGAAGATAGTTCAGTCCTCAACAAGGTCCTAATTTTTAGGAATTCACTATAGTACTATCATCTAGCTTTCCCCCCTCCTTATGACTCTACTCGTCCATCAACTAAAGTGTAAGCACATACTCCACCAAGAACTCCTAAATCTTCCTCTCTTGAAGCTTGTGAAGTTTCTCTCTAGGTCCCTGTTGAGCAAATCCAATCTTTGGAAGAGAGAATTCAAGAGCTTGAAGAGATCTTAACAAAAGAAAACACATACACTCAAGCTTCTCCACTTCTTAATGGTCTGAGTCTTGAGAGATCCACTTATTTTTAACCATAGAGGCCTTGAGTTACTTCAAGAGATTTCTAACATAGTGGAAACTAAAAAAAATGGGTGTGAGGGTAAGGTGCTTTCATATGATTTAGGACATAGAGCACACCCTTTCAAAGATTTCCTTATTTGCTCGTGTTCATCGCATTGTGATTTGTGATTGCTGGGGTGTTTTTTGGTCATCTTTACGAGCAACGATTTCACTGTTCTGAGGTGTGATTTTTGAAGGACGAATTTCTCATTGCAGCCTGGGTGATTCTCAATTGTTCCAGGCATCATTCATGTTGAAGACGGGGGCTGGATATGCATATGTTGGCCCATAAATAGGCTTGATTTTTTGTAGTTGAAGCACGATTTGTGTTTCTGCCCGATTCAACATTGAAAAGGGTCAATTGAGATTTGGTTGGCTGCAATTTTTTGTTGGGAATCACTTCTGTATTGGAGGCATTCTTTTTGGCTACTGCCTTTATTTTTGTTGAGAATCTATTTCTTCTCCTAGCATGATTTTTCCCCAGGCACAATTTGCATTTTTTTTGTTGTGTGAGAAAGTGGAGAACTCTTTGCTGGTGAATTTCATTACAGAGCCCGAATTCTTTGTTGAGACGGGGCATTCATTTTCTTGTTGGCATTGAAGGAATCATTTTTTAAGCATTCTTTGGAGGCTCCTATTGTTGGGCGAGATTTAAATGTTTGGAGGTCACAATTTCTCCTTGATTGGAAGTCACGATAATTGTCTAGAGGATGCATAGTCATTTGGAGGGTCATTTTTTCTACACACAAGACGATATCCTAGTGTGATAGGCGCATTTTGGAATGTGTGAGATCCCAAGAGTAAAGGTTTAGATTTATTGATTTTGGAGTCTTTTGTAAAAGGAAGGTCGTTGGCCTATGCTTTCTGCAATCCTTTTATGGTCATTTATGTTACAGATCCATCACTTTGGAACTGTGAGTTAGAGAAGGTGCCTTCGATGTGCATTGATTACCCGAAGTTGCTCATTGCTAGGGCTATGTAGATTAGAGGCAGGCAAATTGGAGGCCCTTGATTGGCCGATTTTGCATCAGACTTTATATACTTTAATATTTCATATCAAATATTTGATTAGGGTTTGCATGGTGGGTCCTTTTGTGTTCGGTTACTGAGTGTTTCATTGGGATCTTTAACCCACATTAGTTGTGTAATAGTTTTTTTGGCCTTTTAAATAACATTTTATTCTCCCTCTTAAGCGGGAGAAAGATTCAAAATGAAGTTGAGGGACTATTTCTCGCAAGAAGGAATTATGGTGGTGATCAACGGAGTTTGTGTGGTAATTGGTGATTTGCTTGATGGAGTTGTTTTATGTCAACATGAAGATGTATTGCATTATATTTTGTGCCAAATCAGCTTTTTTTAATTTTTTTGGAAGTTTTTGAAGCATTATCTTTGAATGTTTTTTTGAAGAATTTTTAAGTTATAATGGTTTCTTTGGAGAAAGGGAATTTTAGGCAATGGAGTGATGTTGTTCTCACTAATCTTAGTGAGGAGAATCTATTGCCATATTTGTATGATGAAGTTCCTATTTCAGACACATGTAGTAGGTATTAGATTTGGAAGGGATTTAGGGTTAGATTCTATGGAGTTATTTTTTAGCATATCAATGACGAGGACCTTTTGGGTTCACTTTGTCATTTTTAGAGCCCTCATGCTCTTTGGAATTACTGTCAAGAATCATATGGAGATCCCAATACTCCTCCATATCTCGATGACCCCCCTTCCAATACTATGTGTCTTTTTATTCTTCAAAGAAGATCAACCATGCTTGTGATCCTTTGGAGGTTGTTGAGACTTTAGATGACATTGTGGTTGCTTAAGAGGTTCCTGATTCTTTGTTAGAGATAGTTGATCCACCTTCATTGAGTACTTCCATCATTCATGAACAACAACATTATTACTGTCTTCCTAATTGGGATTCCTATTTGTCGGACATTTGTTCCTTGTTTGTGGTCTCACATTTCAGATTTGGAGGACACATTTGAGGGGTTATCTCTTCTCTTTGATGACAATTATTGCACAATTGTTGTCAAACCATCTCTGTCTTTGGAGAATGTTCAAAATTAGTTTCTAGTGGTACCTTATTTGTCACCTTGTATTGTAATTGAGCATGTTCCTGATTGGTTCGTGGAATCATCTTTCAAGGTCTTGGTGACAAATGAGTAGATTTCAGAGACATCACCATACATATTCAAGCTTCTTTCTTTCAATTCCTATTTGGAATGGCAAGCATATCTGCATTTGTATTTTGTTTTGTTTCTTTCAAAAGGGAGACAAGTTGTTTGTCAACATTGGATCATGTTTTATCTTTAGGCACTTACCATTTTTTAGGTGATTACACATTGTGTGGGGGCTATATAGTCTCTCTCTTTGCCTCTTATGGGGGTGCCATTGATTGTATATTAAAATTTTAAGAGCTTTCCATACATATATATATCCCCTGATCAACTAGATATTTATTTTACAATATGTTGGCCCCAGAATTAAAAATACAAATAATAAAATCATTCCAAAATTTTAAGAGTTTTTCAAAAACATAAAAATATCTAAAATATTCCTTGATTTGTGCCCTAAAAGGCAACTTTATGAAAAACCTTAGTTGACAAAGATCTAATTTTTTCATCATTGTTTTGACCTCACAAAAAAAACAAACCTATGTTAAAATTTTAAGAGCTTTCCTTATATATGTATGTATGTATGTATGTATGTATGTATGTATGTATCTGTATACATATACATATACATACTTATGGCCAAAAATCTATATTTATGAAAAATCATAAAATGACCATAACTTAGCAAATATTGATGCTCTAGACTTTTTTTTTATTGTATCCTCCTGAGATAATCCAAAAATTTTAGTCCAAAAATTGTTGAAAATTTCTTATCTATTTGAAATATATGATGAAATTTTAAAATACCTAGGGCTTTGCCTTCAACTTGCAAAAGTTACCTCCAATTTTTTCACATAAAAAAATATTAAAAACCAACAAGATGGAGTTAGAAAAACATTTTAAAAAAAAGGGAAGGGAGTCCCACTAGGCATTGTCAAAATGAAGACAAAAAAGATTAAAGTGAAATAACATAGAAGATAATTCAACACACACACAATACCTTCACCTAAAACCCTACTTTCTCCTTAAACAGAGCTTGAAGCAGAGTGCAGCCTAGCTCCACTTGATTTTCTCCTTCGATTTTTTGATGGAGGAATGTGGATGCTTATAAAACTTGCAACATGATTGATATGATGAGACATCAAATCGATAACATAAGGATATGGTGATAGAAGATTCAATAAAAATTGGGCTACATAAGGATATGAAAATTGAAATTAACAAATGGGATGAGAGGCCTCTCATTTATATAAGTTCCATGAGAGAAATCAAGAGCCAAAATGGATTGATTGATGAATGGCTAGGATTGATTGAGTATTAGAGTTTGGAATAAAGTTTTAGTCATGTGCCAAGTGTCACATGAGGGATAAGTGCTAGGTTTAATATTTGATTAGAGCATCATCCTTATGCGGATGGTTGAGATTTGTAAATGTAGTATGAAATAGATGGATGAGATGCAAAGTTAGTTTGACTTTTGTGGAAAGTCTCTAGATTCAATGAATTTAAACAAGGTCTTAGTTAGCCATGTGACTCTTAATAATTAATTAAATAATAATAATAATATTTAATTAATTATTGGAGAAAGTGACGTGTCATGATGAATTAATTAAATAAATAACAAATATTTATTTAATTAAAGTGGGGGATAAAGGTGAAGAATATATTATTTAAATAAACAATAACAATTTATTTAATTAGAGAGGGATAGAGGTGAAGGCTAAATTAATTAAATAAATAATAAATATTTATTTAATTAATGGCTTAGAACAAGGTGGGATAAAGGTGATGGATAAATTAATTAAATAAATGATCAAATATTTATTTAATTAATGACTAAGATAAGGTAAAAGTCAAGTGTAGTTGGGGTATGGTCAAATTTCAGGTGGCTATAACACTTATAACATGAATAAGAGAACCTTTAAGAAAATCATATTTAAGGAATGACTAACCCACAAGTTGACGAGACATATACTTTCACACTAAATAGCTCACACATACATTTCTAGAATAACATTCACACATGTAACTAAAACCCATATAAAAACTTATCTACAAAAACATAAAATTCATCTCCTTCCCTTGAGTGAGTGGTCTACTCCTTTAGAAGAATGAGGACATTTAATGATCAAAATGAAATTCTCAAGAACTCATGTGGAGATTACAATTACATAATTCATTGTATTCCAATCTACTAAATAAAAAATACATAAACATAGTAAAATATCTACTACTAAAAGAACACAATTTTTTCTAACACTATATCAACTACCCTTTTTTAACTCTTTGAGAAACTCACATATGTAGAATTTTTTTCCTTTTATAAGATTACTCCTAGGGGAGAGGACAAGGTAGTTGAGCACCCTAACTTCGCACTTCTCAAAATCCTATGTGGAAATTTCAAATCACTCCAACTTTTTAAAATAACCCTCAATATAGATTATTAGCACCAACCCAAAACATTGTTCATTTTATTTTCCCAATTTTGATTTAATTTAGTTTGGTTTTTTTCAGCACCTAAACCTCTTAAATTTTACACTCTAGTGAGACCACGATGGAGATAGTTAAACTTCAGAGAAATGTTGAATACTTAGCCATCAATTGTAATTGTGGTTGTTTGATAGACATATGTGAAAGCATAGACTAGATACTTGAAGTGTTTAATTGATTCCCTCAAGACAATAACTGCAAGAAATATTCTCTTGGAGGTGAAGACAAATGGTTTGACATTTGAATGCAGTGATTGAAGAAGAAACGAAAGGAAATAAAAAAATGTCTCAAGATTTAATTATTAAAATAAAATATGGGAGGATTGTCGATATGGGCGTGGTTTGGTGGTCAAATTGCTTGGTTGTTGTGGTGGCCACCGGGGTTCAAACCCTCACTGGGCCATTGTGCTCGCAGGCCTTGTGCCTTCGGTTTTTCCTTCATTAGGCCAATGTGCTTGCGGGTTTGGTTGATTCTTGTGGTTTCTTGTGCTCCGGTCAAAAGCGTTTACCCCTAATAATATGGGTCCATTGCACCTTTATATATATATATATATATATATATGGGAGGACTTTTTTTTACCTGTTTGGGCCATTGATTATTCCTTGAACACATAAAAATTCTGTTATTAATATCTAAGCCTTTCCATCTTCAATAGACCAATGGAGGAAAAGGATAAAAATGTGATTTGTAGGAAATAAGGGGGATCACATTTGTTTGGAAACAATGTAAATGAAAGTTTAAAGGTCGTTGTCTAAAGAAATGGGAAAAGTCAAAACAAAATGAAGGGCAGATAGAATACCAAAAGATCATGCCATAAACCAAGTGATGGGATATGGAGGGGACACGCCATATAAAGAATCAACTTTTTAGATTTTGGAAGGAGATGGGGGCTACGTAGAAATGGTAGAGGGCCTACACAACTTATGGTAGGAGGGCAACATAAACATATATGTAGATTTTAAAATATAACAAGTTGCACAATAGTGAAAGGGGGGTGCATAAATTGAAAGAGAGCAATGCGTGGAGAAAAATGGTAAAGGGACGATGCCTCGAGGAAAGAGTTAAAAAAAATGAAAGTCAATGAGAGTTGTACATCCTAACTTCACGCTTCTATGTAAATTCTATTGCATTTACTGATTATTAATCTTCTATCCAATATAGATTATTTGACCATCAAAAATTAATTCACAAATATTGAAAAATAACACAACTGCAACTTCACTAATAAAAACCACAGGAATAGAGAAGAAAACATGCATAATAATGAACACAATATTTTTGGACAAATTGTCCATGGAAAAACCCCTACGGGAAAACCACTACTGCAAATGAGGAATTATATTAAACTTCAGCAAATCAAGAGACACATAAACTGCTTGCCTCTTACTAGCAGAGCTCCAGCAAAATTCTTCTCCAAAAATTCTTCCCTCAATTTCTCCTGCTGAAATTCCATAGCTGCTATCCCCAACGCTATCACTGTGCCCTTGCTAACACTGCAATACTATTTTCTCTCACTACAAATCTACTTTCTATCACTACAAGTCTTTCTCAAGTGTGTCTACTTGCTATCACTACAAGTCTTTCTCAAGTGTGTCTACTTGCTATCACTGCAAGTCTACTTGAGTGTGTGTTCTCCAAATGCCCATTGATCCCCTTTTATACTATTCTCATTGAAATATCGATGGCCATGGTTTAATCTCAATTAATGGCTAAGATTAATTAGACTCTAACAACCCTAATTAACTAGATTCTAGAAGTCTCTAAAAGAATCAATTATTTAATTACATAATTATCTAGACAACTCACTCATTTCTAGAAGTCTCCAAAAAAATTAAATAATTAAATAAACATTTCTTGGGAATGGAGACACCTATCCAAGCTACATAAATTAGCACTTCCTCTTAGCAAGGAGGGTGTTCTACATGACACCCAACTTATCTCTGAAGAAGATGAATTTTGCCTTCCCCAATTCCTTAGTCAAAATGTATGCTACCTACTGATCTGTAGGTATATATTATAGCTGAACAATCCCTCATTGAATACAATCCCTGATGAAATGATACCTGATGTCTATATGCTTAGACCTATCATGAAACACTAGATTCTTAGACAATTTGATACAACTTTGATTGTCGCAATGTATCACCGTAGTCTCAACCCTCTGACCAAATAAGGCTACCAGCAACTTCCGAAGCCATATCACCTCATACATCGCCATGCTAGTTGCTATGTATTCTACCTCTATAGAACTCAAAGCCATAAACCTCTGCTTCCTGCTGTACTAAGAGACAACTCTTGATCCTAAGCTAAAGCAACACCCTAAAGTGCTTTTCCTATCTACTATATTGCCTGCCCAATCTGCATCAATATAGCCTATCAACTTGATACCATCACTTCGAGCATATCTAATCCCATACTTGATTGTACCATGTAAATACCGCAACACATGCTTTGCCATTATCCAATGCACTCTCTTTGGCTCAACCATGAACTAAGAGATTTTACTGCAAAGGATATATCTAGCCTGGTGTTGACCAAATACATTAAAGACCCAATCAACTATCTGTATAATGTGGGGTCTACATCCTTCTCCCTTGATGTGTCTACCTTCTTCTAATTCATGATCATAGGAGTAGACATGGCTCTGCAATCCTCCATATCGAACCTCCTTAAGATTTCTATGTAGTATTTCCCTTGTCCAAGGAAAATCTCCCCATCTGTCTACCATACCTCCATGCCTAGAAAGTAGTGCATAAGCCCCAAATCCTTCATCTCAAACTCTACTGCAAGGTCCCTCTTGCACTCCTCTATGAGCCCTCGTGAACCTGTTAAAAACAAGTTGTACACATATAGAACAAGAATGAGAACCTCACCCCCAACCACCAAGTAGTAGAGGTTAGCATCCACTTCACTTTTCACGAAGCCCATTCCCTACAAGTATCTATCAATGCACTCATACCACGCCCTAGGAGCCTGCTTGAGTCTGTACAAAGCTCTCTTCAATCTACACACGTGGGTTGTACTGCTATGTGCTACAAATCCCTCTGGTTGTTCTATGTATACCTCCTCTTTCAATTCACCATTAAGAAACACCATCTTGACATCCATTTGATGGATTTTCCATCCCATCTGTGTTGCAAGTGAGATCACGGATCGTATAGAAGTATACCTAGCCACTGGAGTGATTGTCTCCTCATAGTCAATTCCCTCCTTCTGAGATAACCCCTTGGCCTCAAACCTTGCCTTGTATTTCTCGATGCTACCATCTACACCGTGCTTGATCCTATAGATCCAACGTGATCCAACCACTGCCCTATCTGTCGGTCTAGGCACAACCTCCCACACATCGTTCTACACTATATTCCTCAACCATCGCATCTTGGCACACCTATTATTGTACGGCCTCCTGATAGCTGGAAGGCTCACTATCTACCAATTGACTAACTAATTCCATATAGTCATTATACCTGGCTAGTTGTATCCATTGTCTACTACTCATCCTAGGAGCTCCCACAAACTCTTGAGTATCCCTATGTGACTATTGGTTCTTGCTACCAACTGTAGAGGATGAAGTATCAACCTCCATGTCTCCCTAATGCATCTCTTGGATCTATTGCATCTGTTGCTCCATACTTTGCAAACTCTCAACACCTGAGCTTGTGCTCGTAATAGTAACTGTACTCAAGGTTCACTTCCCCTAATCTGGTTGCATGATCCTTGGAGCTTCTGTTGTCTGCTCTCCCCTTGGAAAAGTTGCTTTCACAAACTTCCCTAATACACATCCCTTACATACATCATCATGCTCTGTGCTCACCTCTGGAACACCTGTCACTATCTCACAAAGCAATTTAAGTGCTCCATGATGTATATGGACCATCCTCCTATGTCATAGCTCTCCTTGATCTCTAGAATTACTGCTGCTCATCAGTGCCTTATGAGTATCAAAGCGCAACCTGTAAAGTCGGTTGCTCCCAACTCTAATAGATGTGGGTGATTTCCAATCCTTATGCTTGATTAACACATTCACCCCTCTAAAGAGTACATTGTAACCTTTATCTTGAAGGATGGATACAAAAATAAAATTCATACCTAAGCCTAGCACATGCAACACATCATGAATGGGAATCCACTTGCCATTCTCCCTTTGAAATAGAACAATCCCTTTCCCAACTACATTGAGTTTGGACATGTTCCCCATAGAAATTTGTATTCTGATGTCCTCCTCCTTATAGCTGGAGAAGTACTCTCTAACTCTTGTCATATGAAATGACGCCCCACTGTCTATATACCAAACACCTTGTGAAGTTGAGCTAGCCATACAAGCTATGAGAGAAAACTCATCCTCCATTCTACTAGATAGCTCATCTGCACTTGCTAAAGCTATTGTCTACTTCTTTCCTTTCTTTTCATTCTTCTTCCTTTGCAAGAAATTGCTAACATAGTGGCCAAACTCATGACAGCTATAGCACTTGATGTTTGACAAGTCCTTCTTCGCACTTGTGGATCTGATCCTTTGCTAGACCCCTTCTTTGCTTTCCCTTTTCCTGCAAGGGCAACGTTCTCCTATTTTGCCTCACTTTTCTGACTCTTACTGCTAGTTCCACTGACAAGACTGAGTCTAAACTCCTCCTGAGTGAAGTCACTCTAGAGTTGATCCCAACTTGGTAAGGTGTCTCATCCATTAATAACTTGAACAAAGACATCCCACTGCTTACTAAACCCATTTAGGGCTAATCATACTAGTTTGTCCTCATCTGGTTTATCTCCAACAACTACCAAATCATCCTTAACAAGTTTGAGTCTAGTGCGGTAACTTGTCACTTCCTCTCCCTTGTTCATCTAAGTATTCCTCAACTTTTCTCTAAGAATCAACTTTTGATTCATGGTAGCATTTTGGTATAGATTCAGAATGGTGTCCCACATCTTCTTCGTAGTATCTAACTCGACGACATGTAGAACAACATGGTCCTTGACACCATCAAGAATCAACCTCCTCACCTTGGCATCTTCCTTCTTATATGCTAAAAGTTGTGTTGGATCTATAGGTGCAGCTACAACACTGGTCACATATTCCTTGATCCCATTCTCTTCCAACAACAAAGAAATTTTGATTTTCCAGACACCAAAATTTGAGGCTCCATCTGATCTGTCCTGATCTCTTAAACCTATTGAGGCCATCTCAAAAGATAAAATAAAAAATAATAAAAAAATTTCTGAAGAGGTAGAACTGGGTTTTATAAACCCTCTTTCCTGCGCTGAGCTTTTTTTGCCCTCAGATCAGCGTTGATACCATGTGAAAATTCTATTGTAGATACTGATTATTAATCTCCTATCCAATATAGATTATTTGACTACCAGAAATTAATTCACAACAAATATTGAAAAATAACACAACTACAACTTCACTAATAAAAACCACAGGAATAGAGAAGAAAACATGCACAATAATAAACACAATATTTTTGGACAATTTTTTCATGGAAAATCCCCAAGGGGAAAACCACTATTTTAGATGAGGAATTCTATTAGACTTTAGCAAATTAATAGATACATAAATTGCTTGCCTCTTACTGGCAAAGCTCTGACAATATTCTTCTCCAAAAATTCTTCCCTCAATTTCTCCTATTGAAATTCCACAGTTGCTATCCCCAATGCTATCACTGCGCCCTTGCTAACACTACAAGACTATTTTCTCTCACTACATATCTACTTGTTATCACTGCAAGTCTTTCTCAAGTGTGTCTACTTGCTATCACTCTAAGTCTTTCTCAAGTGTGTCTACTTGTTATCACTGCAAGTCTACTTGAGTGTGTGTTCTCCAAATGCCCATTGATCCCCTTTTATACTATTCTCATTGAAAAACCAATGGCTAAGATTAATTAGACTCTAACAACCCTAATTAATTGGATTCTAGAAGTCTCTAGAGGAGTCAATTATTTAATTACATAATTATCTAGACAACTCACTCCTTTCTAGAAGTCTCCAGAAAAATTAAATAATTAAATAAACATTTCTTGGGAATGGAGACACCTGTCCAAGCTACATAAATTAACATTATAATTATTCTATGTGGGAATTTCAAATCACTCCCAATTTTTTACAGTAGCTTACTTGGCAAGTCCCCTCCTTATAACTTTTGTTTCAGGGCCACATCATCAAATATGATGCCACATCACCATGCTTTTTGTCAAGGTGTCCAAAAAGGCCCAAAAAAAGTGAGACCAATACTTGTGCATTCATATCATGGATAGTTGAGTGCTGACGTGGCATTGCATTATTGGTTGCTTTTTAGATCAAAGGAATACATTTTGTTTAATTATGGGTAGTCAAGTCATAACTATTGGACATTATGTAAACAAAGTACTATCACAACTATTGGACATTATATAAACAACTAATATCATAACTATTGAAACATGCTCAACTTCTGAGTCCTCTCCTCTAATGGGTGACATATGACAAAAGAGGAGAATCCTGCCAGTGAAGGGAATTGAGGAAAGACAAGATAGCAATGAAGGCTATATGACCTGTGCAAGGACTCTGTTGTAAATTGATAAAGACAGTAATTGGTAGGAAGAAGTGAAGTTTGTTGAGAGGAGAGGATTATTTGTCTTACGAAGTTGGAGGCCATAGAAGACCAAGACATTGCAAATTTGCAATTAATTAATTGAAAGAATAAAGTTTGCTTGCAATTCAATTTATTTGAATTGTTGAAGTTTGCCTGTGTTTTGTGTTTTTCATAGTGGTTTTTTGCGAGAGGGGGGTACTCTCTTGCATCATATAACAACTATTAAAACATGCTCAGGTACAAGGTCTTCGAGACCCTATATCCAAATGCCATGCTTATGCACATTCTATTAATTCTACTTTATTAAAACTCTAAAAAATATGACTATACTAGAACAATAAAGAAACAACCTCCTTCTTAATGAATAAATTACTATTATGGCTTAGAAAGTGGAGAATGACACTTAGACTAGTACATTTTTCAAATTTATGAACATAATTATATCAACTACTTATAATTAATGATACATTATATCAAATGTATAGATTATTTTACATCTTCTTAATATCTTAAATTGTATTATACCAAACCATAATTCTTTATTATAAATATTTAATATTTAATATTTAATTATTATAAATATTTAATATAAAATATAAAATTATAGTGTACTAAGAGGACATCCCATTCAATCCAATATAAGGGGACACGTGATTGCCATTACAGATAATGTGTATAGGGTAAATAGATGACCAAATTATATTCTCTAAAAATAATAAAATGTTTTTTAGTTCCCATAGAGACAAATCAATCATATATCCGATGTCAAATGGAAATTGAGTGTCTTTAGCCGTGCCTATGATTGAAACAATCCAAATAGTGAAGTTAAATTCAAAAACAATTGAACTCATTAGAGTTGGATAGAAAAGATTTATCAATAGGAGAGCGGGCCCTATAGTGTAGCGAGGCCAAATAGCGGTTATACGAGTTGACCATTACATATCCTTTAGTGGAAAACATAAATTACAAATGATATTCAACTTAACCCAAAAAGTGTTAAACTTATCCCAAAAAAGTATTTCTCATATCTAAAAAAAACCATGTGATGCTACATTAGTGCACCAATAAAACATGACTTAGTGCACAATTATAGTACTTCTTTTTGGGACCATTTTGGCAACCTCAACAAAAAGCATGCTAATGTGGCATCATATTTGACCATGTGAACCTCAAACCTTTTTTATAAGGGACTTAGACAATTAAATTGTTGTACAAAATTAGGAGTGATTTGAAAAACCCACATAAGATTTTGAGAGATGTAAAATTATGGTGCTCCATTATAGATAATGTGATTTGTTTGGTTGGCGGAAACAGAAAAGTAGAAAGCATGTGAAAGAAGTCTAAGTGCTTAAATCAAAATGCTCCTTCTATTTTAAGTAAAAACTCTGCCTTAATATTAGGGCTTGTTCAATCTGAATTAAAAATGGTGCATCAAAAATGTTTCTAAAGATAAGGGTTACAAAGATTTTATTAAAAAAATGGTTTTCAATTAAGAGTAGTCAATCAAAATTTATCGCAACTTTAATTTTCTTTATTATGTCTATTTAATTGCATCTTCAAGTTTGTGTTTTAAAAAATAAATTTAAATATTTTGGTCGCAATCAAGTGTAATTGCTGAAACATGTCTAAATTGGGATAGCACAAAATAAAAAATGGGACCTTTGATGCTATGTCTTCTGCTGTTATGTAGTTTGCTACAACTGGTGGTTGTTTTCTTGGCCCTCATGATTTGTTGATCAGCTTCTCCACACTTTATTACTGCATTTTATTTTATGTACTTCGCATTTTTTCAATACAAAAAAATGTGTAATTGTTGAGGTCAACAACTTAATTTTTTTGTTGAATATTGCACAAAAACTTAACTCACACAAGATATATATATATATATATATAGTGCAAAGGAGAGCAACAATCACCTAGAATCATGACATGCAAATTCCTTGCAAGAAAAAGGCACAAAAGGCACACCTAAGCAAGCTTAGCTCAAGACAAAAAGATAAAATCCATGCAAAAGACTATACCAAGGAATATTCTACACTAACAATGGTAAACAAAAAAATCCGTTCTACACTTAATTTAATAAGGTGAATGCAGAGAGAAAATAAATAATAAGAGAACACTTCAATTTCTAAAGGAATACAATAATTAAATCTACATATATGCCATTTTCTCATTGATGATTTTTTTTTTGAAATTTATGATCATTGTTGACCCAACACATAAAAGGAGTTTGAACTAGGAGGACCCATTGCTCCATTGTGTTAGAAAATACCCAAACAATGTCCCAAGTGACATCTTAACAAATTCATTTATAGAAAGAATAGGAGACAAAGTGAATCTTTAGGTATATATACTCTTTTAGATAATTATCAAGTATAATAAGGATCAATCATGCACATCAAATTAAGTTTTTATCGCTTGAGTTGAACTTTGTATGACCTAGGATTAAACCACATGGCTTCAACATCATTCACCTATCATTATTTTTAGAGTTGAGTATGTCCCTAAGTCTTATATTAATCATTAATCCTATCTTTCATAAATCTAGGTTAGTTTACGCTTAATTGATTGCATGTGTTTAATCACTCTAAATTCATGTATAAGGTAATTTTTGTAGCTTACACACATGTGTGACACCATGCCCACATTTGAAAACAAAGTCCTAGCATCCCAACTTCAAAAACTCCTTCAAACACTTCACCAAATACCCCAACCCCTAGACCACCAAACCATACAAAGCCTTCAAACCCTCTTCCAAAATTTTCAACAAATTAAATCACCTCAAATCCAACACCTCCTAGCTCAAGCTAATCATTTCATTGCCACTTGTCAAATTCAACAACCACAACATCATCCCCTATCCATTCATTATCAACCAATTCCACCTCAACCTTATGTGCCATCCCCTTCTACCTCATACCAATCTAATCCTCCCACTTCTTTGCATGTCAATGCCACATCAACACATCCACCCTTATCACTACAAGAACATAGGATCCCAAGTCCACCTTGGCAACAAAATCAAGAGTCACCCCCTTCCACTTCCATTCAAGAAACCGAAGAGTTATGTCAAGAGCATTATCCTAAGCATGAAGAAACATTAACCTCTCATTCTAATCAAGATCTAGGCCCATCTAATGATCCCAATCATAACATACTTGGTCCTATTTATGATCAAGCTCCCCTTTATGATCTTACCTATGATCAAGAAGGCCATGATGACCTCTTAGCCAACTTTATGTATTCCATGGTCAAGAGCCTATCAGTTCACATATCCATGAGCAAGAAACCTCCATTACTCCTATCCACCCCCTACCTAGCCCTATCCATAATCCATCAATGTCCACTTCCCTTCATGAGACATATGCCTCCCAAGCACACATAGAAGATCAAACAAATACCTTGGATCTAAGTGAACACAATGCTAATCAAGATCCTAATGATCCTCCATCACCCACCATCGACCCCATTGAAAGTCCTCTATCATATCCTATTGGTCTTTCCACTCTCATTCATGAATGTTCCTTCTTAGAACAACAACCACCATTATCCAAGTGCTTCACCTTCTCCATCCAATAACGAACTCATGTCTAGTATTCCACCTACACCCAGTCCCATTGTCCATCACATACTCCAAAACATGAACCACTAAGGTAAAGGTTTAGCCCTTCATGAACAAGATATTCTGGAGCCTATACATGTCAAAGTTCCTCCACACTCTTCTGGCCTTGGACATCCACCTCAAGGACACCAATCTCAAGATGTTGGTATTTCCTCCATGCATCCTAAGTCCATTTTCAATCATAAATCCTATCATACACCTAAAACATATGTTTCCATACCTCCTCCATGAATCCTACAAATGTCAAAAGTATGTGACCATACACCTTCCACCATCCGCTTTTCCACCATTACTTCCAACATCTAATATCCCTACCATCCAATCCTCTTATCCATTTATCCATAAATACCCCAACATTCCTAATCATGACCACTGAATGCACATATTGTATAAACATGAAGCTTCCACCCATTCCACCATACCCATGGGATTCAAAAGAAAGAATTTCAATGCCTCTACTTATAAAGTAAAAAAATCCAAAAAATCCTCATGCCTTAGGGCACAAAAGCAAATAATCAAAGAAAAATCCATCTAAAAACCTATATAAGCCCATACCTCAAAATGAAAAGTCTAAAAACAAAATGGTTTGGGTACCTAAGCAAAAAGAAATCAAGTCAAACAAGGCATCTACATCACAAAAATCCCAACCATCCCCTTCCACCCAAAATGCACATTCCATTCAAAAATCTCAAATTCCTAAAACCCACAAGCCAAACAAAAATCATAAAAATATTAAGTCTATGTGGGTACCTAAATCACTATATCACCCATCTCCTAAGAAAGCATCTCCATTGCTTCCTACACCCCATCCACATCAAAATCTTCAACGTTTATCACAGTGGGTGCAACCATTGGTCATGGTTCCCTTCCATTTCACAAAAATTCCACATACCTCCATCTCCCCACCCTTCACTCATTATCCTACATATCTCCCCCACCACTTTCCTATGGTCCATGCTTTTGGGTAAGCCTCCCTATTCATCTTTTTCAAAAGTCCCATATAATCCTTATCATCTTCCCTACATAATCCACATCATAATCCATCATCTACCTACTCCATCTCCTTTTCATGTCATCCCTTACCAACATCTATGAACATAATGACATTTGACATGGTCCATGCAATGACATCCATCTCTAGTGGGACTACAACCTTTCATGGAACTAGACACTTGAGTCCCTCCTATCCATATCCCCCTTCTTCTATCCAAAAAGTCAAAAAACAAAAAAAAAATGAAAAAAGAAAAGTAAAGAGAAATTCCTTCATCCAATGGTGAAAACCTGGCAAACAGGCACCCTGGATAAGTACCATGATGAAAACCTAGCAAGCAAGCATCATGTGTAGGTTGATCTTCTATGTCACTTACACGTGGGGGCACAATGTCTTATCTATCCAACCTATCATTCATGCAATATCATTTCCATCCTACCTACCATCTTAGCCATCACACATACCTATCATATTGAGTCCACTTATCCAACCTTGTCCTTTTGATCTTGATGAAGATATAGGGGGAAAAATGTTGAAACATGTTTTTTGGGTATCTCTTGACATACCTCATCCTTCCAAACAAGCCTGTCATTATCGTATTGTCAAAAGATTTGTCATGAAAAATTCCTAAGTCTTGTACCTAGAATGGGGCATGTTATTTTTATGCGACATAGTCTTTGGAGATCACATCCTTGCTCTCTTATGATGCATACATCCATACCATCCATCCATCTACCATGAGCCTTTTATCCCTTATCCTATCACTCACCCTTGCACCTAGACTTGGTTTTCCCCTTGTCATTGGTATCTAGCACAAAGGCTACTCAAATTTTCATCCTTTGACACCTCAAAACATTTCAAAAGTCCAAAAACATAAAAACATTTCAAAAATACAAAAAATTCATAAATGTCAAAAATCCAAAAAAAAATCAAAATATCCCCAAAAATATAAAAAAAGAAAGAAAGAAAAAGATCCTAAAAAAAGACAAAAATATCAAATAGCCAACAAAAACCCAAGCAATAAAATCAATCCATCCAATTACTTCTTCCAATTTCATCTACTCAATCCATCACCTCAATCCAATCATCCAACCAATCAACCAAATCAATCATCTTCATCAAAACCATTTCATCCAATCAACTCAATCAAATCAATCCAAGCAATAATCCAAATGCAAGTCAATCCTTAATACATACCAATCAAGTCGATCAATCTTGTCAAAGTATCCAATCACATCCTTTGGTCTTGATCATGATCTTGTTGTAAACCCAATCAATCAATCAATTATCATCATCCTTGTGTTGGTCTAGGGATATGTTGTTCCCCACAATGACAACACTATCATCATCAATCAAAGTCAATCGGTCAATTATCAATCATCCTTGTGTTGATCTAGGGATATGTTGCTCCCCACAATGACAACACTATCATGTCATCAATCAATGGTTTACAGCTTGACAAGGGCACTACCTTGTTTGTTTTTGAATCATTTGTGCATGCTTGCTTACTTGTGTGTGATATCATTTTATCTTGCATTTGTATCAAATCCATATCATTCCAGCTAATATTCATATCTTGTGCATGTTGGAATAGCTTTTTGCACTATCCTTTGCATCTAAGGTCATATCATACCTTTTGTGCATTAGGACTTTAGTGCTCTAAGTTTACTTCCTCATACGTCTAGACAAGGTTGTATTACATTGGGGCACAAGACACATCGTCCCCTTGGTCCTTATATCTTGGTGCATAACGTCTAGTGCTAAATCAAACACCATGGTTGCTCACCTTCATTGCAACATAGTGCATCCTTTCATCTCCTTCATCCACATTCTATCTTGCATCATTCATCTTATCCCCTCTTTTATCATTTCATTTCATTTCGAGAGCCTACCCGTGCTTGTCCAACCCACCTATCCTCTCAAGGGGGCATCATCATAGCTTTACATCATCATCCCATCATCATCCTATCTTTCTATCATAGAAATATTTTTCTTTGAAGCAATGTGTTTTCACACATCACTTCAAAGAGGGGCAAAATGTATATGCATAAAAATGGTCATATCATTTAATCCTGGCATTTAATTAAATATTTATTATTTAATTAATTTTTTTCTTAATTCCTCTACATATAAATAAATTTAATTATTTATTTATATCATTCACTTTCTAATTCTTCTAATTTAATTAAATAAATAAGTTTATTTAATTATTATCACTTTTTCATTTCTTCTTAATTAATTAAATAAGTTTTATAATTTATTTAATTTAATTATCACATTGCTTTATTTTAAATAAAGTAAATATTCTTTTTTTTTTCCAAAATCATGAAATCATCTTAAATCTTCTAAATATTCTTCTTTTTTCCAAAATCATAAAATCATCTTTAAATCTTCTAAATATTCTTCTTTTTTTCCAAAATCATAAAATCATCTTTAAATCTTCTAAAAAGCCATCTCACATTTAATTAAATATTTTAAATATTTAATTAGAATCTTCTTATCCAAATTCCACACATAATTAAATATTTTTCAATATTTAATTAGAAGTTTCCAAAAACCACATGTCACATGAATCAAATATTAATTAAATATTCTTATTTAATTAATTCCACATGTCACTTTCCAAATCTTAGTTGAATATTTTATTTAATTAAGAATCTTCTATTTTCTCTAAATATTTTATTTAATTAAGAAAATCTTCCATGTCACTAATAAATGAATAATGAATTTAATAAATTCATTATTTATCTTCAAAATCCTTTCTCAATCTCACAAAAAAGATGATTTTTACAATTAATATTTATCACCTCTTATGAAAGAGGAATTAAATCTCCTTTTTTATCTTCCATCTGATTTTCTCTCCATCCTTTTCATCTTACACCGTTTGATCTGCCAGGAATTTTCACAACCATTGATCATCTACAACCAATCAGAAGCTTTTGAAAACTCTATAAATACAACCTCTCACAATTCATCTAGGGATTCAATTCTTCAGACATCCTTATGCTGTCAAAATCATTCTTCAATCTTCCATCCATCTTCATCTATCACCTTCATCATATTGTTATGCTACTGAATTGAGCAACAAACATTCATCCAACAATCAACCTTCAAAATCTTGCATTCTCATGCAGGTGGAGAAGAGCAATGGAGATAAATCGAGTCTAGCTTGGAGATTGGTTTGCTTTGCTTTCTTATTTTTATTTTCATGCTAGTTTGTGCTCTATTGTGCTTGTTAGGGTTTTATTGTTGATGTTTACACATTTACCCTGATTTAAGATTTTTACCCTAACTACATTTTCCTTTTTTGTGAGACTGACTTATCCTACACCATATGTTTTTTCCTTCTAAATTTTTGTTTTTAGATCTAATTTTTCTAATATTTTTTTTATTTTCACATCTATTTAGGGTTTTGATTATCCTTTCCTACTTATGCTTCACTATCTTCTCTTTTTCTAGGTGTAACCTTACCTTTTCCCACCCTACATAACCTTGTTGTTTCTCTAGGTTTGATTTTTATATCTAATTATTTACTTATTTTCTAATTTATATTAGCTCCTACATCGCTGGTACATCATTATTCATCATTCTTAGGGTTTGGGTCTTTTATCATATGCTCTTTTTTAGATTTCCACCTACCCACCCTTAAATTGTGTTTCAATGCCACATTTTTAAATTAACTTGCGAACATTTATTGTTCAAATTCAAACTCTGTTATCTTAGTTGACTATTGAGTGACATACTTTATTTTCACAAAAACACAATGTATGACATTGCTATCAAGATTCAATCGTGTAGTTTTTGAGTCAAACTCATTGACCCATGTTTCATGAGTAGTGGTTCACAAGAACCCATCTCTCATGATAATGAATGGTCCACTTAACACTCATTGCATCTAAGTGATGCTCACAGAGGTGAAGCATTGGGCCATCCCAAGAGGTCACCCATCAATATTGCTCCAACTCAAGTGCGCTTAACCACAAAGTTTTCCCCAAGGTTAAGGCCACTTAGCTTGCAACCCCATTTGCAAAACCTTCACAAGTGTTGTTCCTTATGAACCATTCATTATAGAGCCCCTTTAGCTCATCAATTGATACTTGTAGGAGGTATTTTCCAACATGTCAAATTATGATATTGCTATTCAGGATTCAACCATGTAGTTTTTGAGTTAAACTCATTGAACCATGTTTCATGAGTAGTGGTTCCAATCTCTCATAAGGCACACCACTTGTTGAAGGTTCTGCAAATGGGGTTCCAAGCTAAGTGGGCTTAACCTTGGGGAAAACTTTGTGGTTAAGTGCACTTGAGCTGGAGCAATACTGGGATGGGTGACCTCTCAGGACGGCCCAGTGCTTCACCTCTGTGAGCCTAATCACCTAGATGCAATGAGTGCTAGGTGGACCATTTATTCTCATGAGAGATGGGTTCTTGTGAACCACTACTCATGAAACATGGGTCAATGAGTTTCACTCAAAAACTACATGATTGAATCCTAATAGCAATATCATAATTTGACACTATGGAAAATACCTCCTACTTATCAAAAACACAATGGTATACAAATTTTCACAAGCATTGAACAAGAGGCACCAACTATATCAAACATGTATAATGTGTAGGTCTAGTTAAAGATTAGAGTTCCTATCTTCCAACATGCTCATCATCATTGGCTACTTTTTGCGATCAAGTCCAATTCTCATTTTTTCGCCTTCATCATAAATCTATGTTCTTGATGTGTGCTTAACATATTTATATTCATCTTTCCTATAGAATGTGGAAAATCATTGTCTAAGTGGAATTGAAGTGATGGCCTAAATAAAATTTATATTATTATTATTTTAATTTTTACTACTATGTTTATGTTAAATTTTATTGAGATCTGGGTTTATTTTCAGGGAATGTCTCAAATACACTTATATAGTAAGAAATGGTGTAATCTTATTTGAAGTTAGGCTCATTCCCCTAAGTTTTACCTATATATCTCTCTCTCTCTCTCTATATATATATATACTTAGTTCCCCCCCTTTCTTATATTCAAATACTCAAAAACATTAGCTTGTATCCCACATTTAATACACTTATATTTACACCTACCACCACATTGCAATTAGCCACTAAGATTTTACAACTTTTCTATCTATAGCCACTTTTGTGGTTGTGAGATTGATCCATCAATCATAGACTAACCCCATTTATTTTCATAATCTAATTCAACTATATAAACATTTGGATGATTTGATCCCATTTGCAAGTAATTAAAAGAATTTAATTACAATCATTTCTCATTCCTCATATCTTAGGAATTCTCTCTCATCATATGGCATTAAAGAGAAATGAGTAGAAAAGCACTTGAATTGGGTGCACTAAAAAGAGTGAACAATACACATTTTAAGGCCTATACTTGTTATCTTTGATCTTTGTACACTTTTTGAGCTTGACATAGGAGAGCTTTTCTACTTGTGATAAAATGACTACCCTTCAAGGTATTTTTAAATACTACCAATCTCCAAATATTTAGGAAGACTAGAAAAAATTGTAGTGTCATAAATTGCAACCCCTTACAATCTCACACTCCTTTTCAGGCCCTTTCTTTAGTGTGCCTCCTTTTGGGTCATTTTTAGCCTATTTTGGCTTATCTCATTCAAATTATTGCCATATGCTTATGAGGTGACCTAATCCAATGTCTTCGGTTTATGCACTCTACAACCACCTATAGTTTTCCATTTTTTGGGTTAGCACCATAGTCCACGGCACCCCCCCCCCCCGGCCTAAAAAGGGGCCCAAGTTTGAATATGTTGAAGTGTCAATTCCCACCATTTGTGATATAATCCCAAAATTTTGATATGGCATTGGAAGTCATCCTAAAATTGAAAATACCTTGAGAAGGTCCTATATAAATACATCATCTCTAATTCATTTGATTATCTCTTACAATCTAGAAATTTCATTCCTAATTCTTTCATTCAAGAGTAGATATGAATGCATGGAGCATCAATCTACATCAACCCTATCTTCAAATATGTCTTCATGATGGATTTTATTGTTTATCATATTATTACATCAACCCTCGAAGGTCTTCTCCAAAGAGCATCACTACCATTATCAAGCTTAAGGTAATATCATTTCAATTCAAAATTTTCTTAAGGTTTTCAGCCTCTACCCTACGAGGGGTAAGCTCTCTCACATAACATCATAGTTGTAACGGCTCGGTTAATTCCTACCTAGGGTTTGAATTAGGAAAAATCCTATATGTATCACAATATTTTCCTTCTTTTATGTGTGTAAGTTACAAATCCAACAATCAAAAGTTAAAAATTTGTAGAGAGTAGACTGAGATATACAATTCCAAATTTTAAAGAAAAAAAACCTTGTTCTATGAATATTTGCACATATGATTGCCACTTTTTGGCTGAATTTCAGAGGGAGTGATCTATAGAGAATCCTAATCTAGAATATGAAGTTTTAGATGACATAAACACCTCCAAGTCTAGGGCGCCTAGCACACATGATTAACATTTTTAGGCTTAGATTTTAGTGATAGGTTCCTTTTTGTATCTCATTTCTAGATCTATGCTTCTGAGCTAACTTTTTGTTTTGTATCTTTTTGTTTATGCTAAATATTGTCAAATTTCTATCATTTTACCTAGTCATTATATATTCACATCAAATTATATAAAAAAACAAAGAGGAAAAAATCAAACAAAGCATCTAGCTCTCCTTTGGGACTAAAGTTAGATCATGTTGGTTGTTTCCTATAATGAATGATATTGTTTTGGGATCTTAGTTTATGTCTCTAGGCTAGGACTCCATTATCCCATTATTTCACAAATAAATAGTCATTAATTGAAAGGAAAATAACAATCATATCTAATTATGGTTTAAGAATTATACTAAAGTTGAAGATATTTTTGAATGTGAAATAAAGCTCATATGGTCGTATTTCTAGATTTTATAAAAGCCTTATTTTTGTTGACTCTAAATGATGACACATGTAGTGGACACTAGTGTAATTGGAGGATGAAAACATAATCACACTAGGTTCTTGTACTAACAATTCATCATTTTTAAATTACTCAGCTATATTCATAATCATAGTTCTTAAATTTTACTTATACTAGTAATAACCATTCTAACACTTAGTTAATAGTTATGCCACTAGATTTATTATTTATTAGAGAAATTGACCATCCAATTTTGTAGGAACATTCATACCTTCCTAGCATAATGTAATATCCCTCTTAAAATAAAATTTCAAATCTGCAACAAATTATTTTATTCAAATCCAAAAAGAGAGAAATTGGGTAAATTGTAACTTTCACAAAATCTTTCAAGTTTGCTAATAAATGTTGTGGAACTGGAATAGGAATGCCTTGCCACAAAAATAAGTTGATATTTGCATTATATTGTTGTTATTTATAATAAAAAATTTCAATAATAACCAGCTGCAAATTTACATCATTGGTAACACAACTTAGAAGCCAAAACATTGAAAAATCAATAACTTCACACACAAATTCTCTAGCATCTCATTAAAATTTTACAACATAAAAAATACATTAAAGTATTGTACTAATTAGTATATAATTTTGCTAGCAACAGAAACACAACAAAAACTCAAACTACACAGTCCAAAACAACTATCTTAGCAATCTATTTGACAAAATGCACACCAAAATGATAATCTTCAACACAAATACAACTTCTGAGTGAAGTTGCACTTGTAGACTCTCGAAGCCACTATATTTGAGTCTACATCTCCTTGTTTTACTAGCCTTAGAGATTCTTTCTTCATTGGTTTACTAGTCTCCAAAGAAAATCACAAACCTGTGAGAGAAAACAATACATATAATGAATCCAAAAAGGAAAGAAATTGCATTTAATGTGTTGCCTTCTTCATGAAGCTTCTTGGGAAACAAAAATCCATGCCAAGAATGGAAGGAATCTTAAAATTCAAAATTTGAAACCACTTTCCCATAAATGAACCTCCGCTTCCTCCACCCAAATAGAAATTTCCATTTAATCCAACTTTTGATTTGATTTCAAGAAGGCTAATAATTGCCAATTTTGAGCTTCTCCAAGACCCACACCCTTTTCGGCTCCAAATATTTAAATTTTCATTTAATAATTTATCATTAAAATTTGATTTAACTATTTCACCATAAAGGACATTATTTTCATAATTTGTCTGTAGGACTTAACTTACCATATTAGGATAATCAACCTTACTAAAAATAGAAACTACTATTTTTAGAAAAGACTATTTTTAGAAAAAGGGGACATGACAAGTCCTCCCTTACCAAAATTGCTCATCCCCAAGCAATTGTAAGTATATATCTCCAAGATCATGTAGCCAAATTGATCAATCATACCAAACTGTATACCAATCCTTGATCTTGTATTTGCATGAAGTTTCTTCCTCTTAAGAATCTTGAAGAATCCTTGAAATATGTTCCTCTGTTGTGTAATATCATGACACCAATATTTAATATGCAACCTCATATCCCATATTACATGTGTACTTGTAGCATACTTAGCATCTTCTTCAATTAACAATCTCTCGCTTTTAATCTTTCTCCAAAATTGTGTATGTGCATGACAACCAATAAGGATAAACAAAAATTCCTTGCGACCTTTGATATAGATTTGGTTTATACAACACAATGGACTATTAGAATAGAAGTACAATCCTCCAAAATAATTAATACATTTTAAAACAATTACCCTCTTTATCTTGGAGTTGTTGGGATACTGCTTGCAAGAAACAACACTATTTGTTATCAAAATTTTAACCCAATAAACTGTTCTAGGTCTTTAGCTAGTGATGCACTATCATTAGGAAACAAGTGCACATGATACTTATTGAAACAAATGATGATGGTACAAGTCTAATTTTTACACCCAATGAAGCTATTAAAACTAGAAATGAATCCTTCACAACAACAAATACATAAGTTAGAAGTAATTACTTCTTTTACCACCCTAGTACCAAAATATGCATTACATGAATGCACAAAAAAAGCCCATATTTTACCTCAACTTGAGAGATGTTATCTTTAGCTTCATGTGCTAATTTATAATAGCAAGAGTTCAATAGAGAAGTAAAAAATATCATCATGCAATAAAAATATACATTCTAGAAACAATTGCTTTTTTCACCCTTGGGGAATGGAGATCCACACTATTGAAAAGTACATTGATTACCTCAATCTTTACCTTAACTTGAAGGATATTAATTGCAGCTCCATGCAATGAATTTGGATAGAAAGAGTATTATAGAGGACCAACCATTAACATAATACAACAAAAATATTCATTGATAAGTAGGAGGTATTCCACGTGTCAAATTATGATATTGCTATGGGATTCAATGTGTAGTTTGAGTCAAACTCATTGACCCATGTTTCGGTGGTTCACAAGAACCCATCTCTCATGATGCGAATGGTCCACTTAGCACTCATTGCATCTAGGTGATGCTCCGAGTGAAGCAAGTCGAGGTCACCCATCCGTGCTCCGTCAGCGGCATAAGTAGGCAGGGATACAATAGTCTAAGAACCATTAAATCATCATGAAGATAGTTCATCACTTCATGATTGAATCTGATAATAATAAAAATATTCATATCAGAACACTTTGAGTACCAAATCTGTAAGCAATAAGACATTTTGGTGGAAGACAATGTACTCTCTATGTACAACTATTAGCACATTGTTATCACCCAACATAATTTCAAAAATTATTATAATATAACCTATCATGTTTGGAAACCTCCAATCTTCATGAGTTATATGGAGATACCATGAAGTAATCATTCTAAAGAAGTTATCTTCAACCGAATTGCCAATTACCCATTTTTGTGGCTCATATTACTCCAACCATATTGAATCAAGAGATTCTTCAATCCAATGCAATCCATATTCATTTCATATTTTCCATATACCCTATGTTGATTGTACTTCTTAAGAATATAAATGACAAGAAACATTTTTCCATACCTATAGAAATTCCCTTCTAAAACTTTGAACTTCATGCTTCCATTTCTCATAGGTTCCCATCTTTGGATTGATAGAGTCCATTTATCCTTTCCTAAAGCACCATACTCCACAAAATGATGTGATAAATTTGAAATGAAAAATGCAAAGCATGTGCTGCTTACCTTCACACACCCTTTCAAAGCTTCCTGTGTTGCAACCTCTCGTATGCCTTGAGTACTCATGACTTGGACCAAGTATGTAATATTAATCTCCCACACATGTAGCTACTAAATTATAAATTTCTTCATTACCATAGTCAACTAAGAAGTGATATTTTTTTGACTCCTGTAATTTGACTCTTAGGTTGCAATTATTGAGCCATGTGTTTCTTCACCTCACTTTCCTTATGCTCATATTTGTTCTTGATTTGGTTCTTCCTCCATAATTAGTTGTTGATTTACAACCGATTGCAAGCTATGAGTCATATTGAATTTCTCTATCATAGATTGGCAATCCATTTCCCAGATCTTTCAACTTATTATATTCTCACTCTGAATAGAATCCAAGCTTTTCAAAAATGGAGCCCAATCACCTTCTCTTATGACACCATATTCTTTCACAAATGGATGCAATAAATTTAAAATAAGAATTTCCAAACATGAGTTTGTTACCTCTAAGGGCTTCTCAAATATCTTCACCCATTGATGTTTCAAAAACAGTCATTGCAACCTTTGGGACTAAGATAGAGAAGTTTTTGCATGACTTTTGTTCACCCAAAAAAACTTCCAATCTTCTTAACTTCATAATATCAAAGGCTTGTAACCTTACATCCTTCATGTCTTGCTTGTAGCTACATATCCAAAATTTCATAGCATACTTAGTCACAAAATAATGAACATTGAGAACATTCATCTTTCTCTTACCATGATCTAGCATCAAACATCCCAAATTAACTATTTCCATTTGGCCATCAACCACATTGTGGTCTTCAAAAGTGGTACTTAATTCCCATGAGTGATCTATGTACTAGATAAACATTGTTTCATTGTAAAATGGTTAAAATTCTCAACCAATCCCATGCGATTCCATATGCTAAGACAATTTGAAACATGAAACCAAGAGCCCACATCCTCTAATCTATAAATTGTGCCCCTTACTTTATCACTTAATTTTGCATTCCTTTCTCAAGATGACAATTTTTTTGTATTTGCATGTATTTTTTTGTAAAATTTCATATTGCAAAACCTTGGGTGTAATGAAACCTTCAACCCACATAGTCTTGTAAAACCCTCTACGTGTAACAACCCAATTGGCGAGTCACCCTTCAACTTAGTTTGGTTAGTTTTATGTATCTGCAACTTACAACTCTTCCCCGTGAGACAACCCTTTATATTTAAACATGCAAAATCAAATAACAGACAACCCACATTGTGTTTTCCAATTTGCAATTATTTTGTGCATTTTTTCAATCATAGGAGGAAATTTAAAAGCAATTTTTACTCTAATTAAGAGTTGTTATAAATTTTGAAGGGGGATTTCATTACAATTGTACTGTCTAAATAACAAAATCTTTTCAAGACATTCATTTTGTTTTGTAAAATTCCAAGTTGCAAAACCTTGGGTGTTATGAAACCTACAACCCATATACTATTTTCAAACCATTTACAAGTAACAACCCAATTGGTTAGTCACTCCTCACCTTGATTTGGTCTGTTTTCTCCTCCAACTCCACCCTGTGCACTCCAACCTTTAGCTTTCAATGTGCAGATTGAATAAACTCACAACACAGAGTGTTCTCCAACCTTCTCAAAAAGCAATACTTATTACAATTTAAACATAGGTCTTACTCACATAAGTCCACCTCCAATTCTCATCGATGCACAAAATTTAGTGATAGCTTTTCACGTAAGCCATAGGGCCCACAAACTTTATGGTCAAACTCTTGCCACTATGTCACAACTGGAAAAAGGTGAGAAAAAATGACCCGATGATGCCGTTATCTCCTCGCTACCTTCGTTGTAATGCTTCATCCCATCTACAGGTTTTATTACTTGTATCCCCCGTCTTGGCAGGCCCTGCACTACGCCATCCATTATGTTATGTATGTTTCTATGTATGTTTTTTTATGTGTTTTTGTATGTTATCATGCCTATGACATGCATTTTGTTGGGAGATTAGTTGTGTCAACATAAGCGTCAAACAATTATTTGGCTGACAAACACTGGTATTTTTGATAAACATGACCATTTCTAACAGACACCTGTATATCAACCATCCACGCTATTGATGTCTATGATGCATCATGATGGATGGATATTAGTTGCCTTCTTATCCATCCTCCACATTCAATGTACCATTCATCCTGCAACATTGTCCATCATTTGTCAATACCAAAGCATTCAAATACGTACAAAAATGATGCACATGCACTCAGAGTTCTATGAAATAAAAGACTTAATGAGCCCATATGATATGATGTCAAATTTAAATTTAAATGTAATTCCAACCCAATCCACTAAATGTGCACCTAAAATGTAGAGCGGATTTATACATAGCATCCCATAACAATATTTATCACCACAAGATTTCCATTATCTGAGCTCCTATGCAAACAAGAAAACCAGTCATTTAAAACAAAGCAGGCCAACATTTTCAGCTTCATCCAATTGTACACGTGTTAAGCTTTTAATTTAAAATGACATTTGCACAAATAATTTAGGATTTAAAGGTAAAATAAAATAAAAAATCATAGAAAATTTTACTGCTGCTGAAATCCTTGTATGCTCTTAACGATAGAAAATTCATAGATTATAAGGATTATACAATCCCAAATGGATGTATAGTAAGCTGTAGATTTCTAATGATTTTTATTAGATTCAATTTAATCATAATAACTTTATTTTTATTTTTTGGGTCTTGAAATCACTAAAACTAAATCCAGCGTATTGACTTTTGGATGTATGTTTGTTATGAGCAGATCTTATGCATATGAAAGACGATTATTTCACTGAGCCAAACAAATTCACGCCTTCAAAGTTAGAAGAGGAAAGTATATCTCCTGTTCGTTCACCATTTTGTTAAATCTTTCAGTGGCTTCACCACCCTTAACCCCACTGAAAAAATAATGATAGATCCACTATACATTAGAGAATAAATATTGTATTCGATTGTTTTTTCTATTCTATTTGCCTTAATATATATGCTTACCATGCTGTTATACTGAATAGGTAATCTTGAACTATGAAACTGTTGAGCTGACAGGTTTATTCTACTATTGATAGGAATTTTTAACGTATCTTTTTATTTATCATTTTGAGTAATGTTACATTTGTATAGGTTTTTTTTCAATTTGTTTAAAGTTATCTAATTTTTTTTCTATATCTTAAATATTATTTGATTTCAAAAATGTTTATGAGAAAAATAAATAAATCATATATTAATTTTTATTTAAATTTTAAATCTAATAATCAAAGTTATACAAGCTTGAAATTTCATAAAAAATTAATTATTGTATTCTTGTATCATATTTCATTTTCTTATGGTGTTCTCTTGCAACATTTTGTCTAAATTATATCTATCATTAATATATTTTCAATGTCTTTTTTTTTTAATGCATATTGCAATTCATATATATATTTTTGAGCCACACCTTAGGCCCATCAACCTCTCTCTAGTTATTCACTAATGATGTCTCTACAACCATTCTTAGAGTTGCTCTTATTCTTCTCTATTTTTTTGTTCTTCCTTTTAGTAACAAATATGGAGTCTACTAACTTATTAGTTATGTTGATCTTTTTGAGTATATCATTCAAGATGGTTTGGATTCTCGGTTTAAGAAAAAATATTGGAAATATGGGTCAAACATAAAACAATCCTCTTCATCACACAATGTAGGGCCAATTAAATATACATATAGGAATGGTGAAATCTGCACAACCATGTCATTTACTAGTAATTTTATCCCTAAGGTTCATTTCTAGGTGGCTCAAAATTGACATAGTTCAAACTCAAGACATGCAATAATTAACATGAAATATAAATTATTGAGATTATCTTAACATTCTTAGTCCTTTCTACTAGTTCTTATGAGTTAACTTAATACACATTTATGTGAAATTATATCTCATTTCATTAAAAAATATTTAATGTTTAATTAATTTGAACATATGATTATAAGGAGAAAATAATTAGAACACATTTTTAAAAGGAAACAAAGAATCAAATACACATGATCGTATATGTCATCTATATATTTACATATGTTGTCTTCAATACAATTCATTTTGTTAATATGACTTGAAAAATGATTTGACTTATGAGTGATTGTTGACTTATTGAGTAAGGTAAATCCTAAATAATGTTCTTAGATACTACCTTAACAAGTTATATTATTAGAATGACATCTAGGGAAATACATTATGTAGTGCACATTCTAATAAATTGATCTTATGTAGCATAGTTAAAACCCACATAAGTGATCAAATCCATGATACTCAAGATCAAACTTGCAACACTCAAATTTGAACCATAATTTTCTTATATGTTAAATATATTTTCACATAATTACCACTAACAACTTTAAAGTCACAACTATTGGTCCAATATTGTTAAAAATATTAGACATTAAATCAACAAATGCTATAACAACTATTGAAACATGCTTAAGTACGAGATCCTCTCCCCTATATCCCAACGTCATGCTTACACATATTCTATTATTTTTACTTTATTAGAACTCTAAAAATATGACTATACTAGAACAATAAAGGAACAACCTCCTTCTTAATGAATAAGTTATTGTTATGCCTTAGAAAGTGGATAATGGTACTTAGACATTCTTATTCAAATTTAAGAACATAATTATATCAACTACTTATAATTAATAATACATTATATTAAACAAATAGATTATTTTACATCTTCTTAATATCTTAAACTGTATTATACCAACCATAATTTTTTGTTATAAATATTTAATATTTAATATCAAATTATAATACTAAGAAGACATCCAATTTAGTCCAATACAAGGGAATAGGTGATTACCATTATGGATAATGTGTATGGGGTAAATAAATGACAAAATTATATTCTTTAAAAAAATAAAATGTTTTGGTGTTCCCATGGAGACAAATCTATCATCTATCTAATGTTTGATGGAAATTGAACGTCTTTAGCCGTGCCTACGATTGAAGCAATCCAAATCATTAAAGTTAAATTAAAAAATAGTTGAACTCATTAGAGTTGGATAGAAAAGAAATATCAATAGTGGAGAGGGCCCTATAGTGGGTATAGGAGTTGACCAAAATGGATCCTTCACTCGAAAACTTAAATACCATATGATATTCAACAACGTCTATGCAACAGTCAGGATGCATATTTAGCAGCATTTGACTGTATTTATTAATTAATTGAAATTTAGAATATAATAGTATTCTGAATTTCAATTAATTAATAAATATGGTCAAATGTGCATCCAGAATGTTGGATAGACACGGGTATGATATTCAACTTAACTCTAAGAATTGTTCACATTATCTCCAAAATCTATTCCTTAGATTTAAAAAGTAATCAATTATGTGATGCCACATTAGACCACCAATAAAACATAACTTAGTGCACAAATATGATGTAGTGCAACCTCAACAAAAAACATGTGCTAATGTGCCATCATATTTGACCATGTGAACTTGAAACCTTTTTATAAGTAAGGGACTTGACAATTAAATTGTTGTACAAAATTAAGAGTGATTTGAAATACCCACATAAGATTTTGATAGATGTAAAGTTAGGGCACTCTATTATAGATAATGTGATTTGTTTGCTTGAGGGGAAGCAAAAAAGTAGAGAGCATGTAAAAGAAATGTAGAATCATACAAGAAGATCTATGTAAAGAATGAAGCAGAGAGTGAAGCTATCACAAAAATAGGGTACACAATAGACCCACTTGGAAAATCACAATAACTTTAGGTAACAGATGGAGATTGAGCGTCTTTAGCCGTGTGTATGATGGAAGTAATTCAAGCAATTGAAACCAAACTCAGAAACAGTGGAAGTCAAATACTGTATGGTAATGTCTCAGCTGTGATTTTGACATTGGTTTTTAATAGCTGAGTTCATTTAATGATGCTTGTTTTTAAATCCCTTTAACATTGTTATTAATTATATTTATATTTTTTCTTTCAGCTTTTATTGAATTAAAAAAACATAGTAGAAGTCATTCGAGTTTTTTTTTTTTGTATTGATCAAAGCGAAAAAAAATTTACAAGAAAAAACTACCTGGGGTAGCAGAAAAATCTCAGCCTAAACAAACCATGTACAACAAAAACTAGGAACAACATAACGTTACAAAGGCTGTCAAAAAATCAGCCATTACAAACCAAAAAAATCAGCGTGAATCATGGAAGTCATTCGAGTTGGATAGGAAAGATCTAGGTATCAATACCTGCGAAGAAATCACGGGAGAGGTAGAAAAAAGCACCTGAATGAAAAGAAATTACATTACCTATATCTTGGAGGGAGGTGCACGCCAATTGTTACTGTCAGTTGATGAAGCAGACGAATGTGAATGTAGCATAAATTGTTTGATGAAATGTTGGTTTGATTTGACGGAAAGTGTGAAGGCAAATATTGTCGTATTAGTTGACTATACTGAGGATTGCAGATTGTCAGAGCAGTTTTTGCAGTGGACAGAAGCAGTGATACCTAGTGTCCATAAACTACATATTTTGATCCCCACGCGAAATTGATTTCCATGTCCACTGTAAAGAAAAAAGAATCTAATCGTACATCTAAAGGCTGCACACCTCGTTATGACCATCCAGATAGACAAAAACTCTATGAAACGCTAGAAGAAAATGCCAGAAGTACTTTAAAAAGCCAACCGAAAAATTTAGAGACCACACTGCCTACTGCTGTGGAAGAACCGTTGGAGAAACTCAGCACCCGGAAAAAGTGCAGAAGTCCGACTGCTTAAATCAAAAGTACAGAAGTCCAAGTGCTTAAATCAAAATGCTCCTTATTATGTCTATTTAATTGCACCTTCAAGTTTGTGTTTCAAAAAATAAATTTAAAGACTTTTTCAAGTGAGAAAAGAATGACGAGAGTTAATATTCATTTGGTTGGTTGCAATCAAGTGTAATTGCTGAAACAACATGTTCAAAATGGGACCGTATAAAATCAAAACTGAGACTTTTGATGCTATGTATTGCTACACCTGGTGGCTGCTTTTTTGGCCCTCATGATTTGTTGATCAGGTTCTCTGCACTTTATAACAATATTAGTACATTTTATTGTATGTACTTTTCATTTTCTCAATACAAAAAGAAAAATGTAAAACGTGAGGTCAACAACTTCATATTTTTGGTGAATAATGCACAAAAAATTAACTCACAATAGATGTACATTTATATAGTGCAAAGGAGAGCAACTACCACCTAGAATCATGGCAAACAAATTGCATGCAAGGAAAAGGTACAAAAGGCACCCCTAATCAAGCTTTAAAAAAAAGGAAAAATCCATGCAAAAGAATATACCAAAGAATATTCTAGACTAACAATGGTAAGCAAAAAAAATTCATTGTGCACTTAATTTAATAAGGTGAATGCAAAGAGAGAATAAATAATAAGAGAACACTTCAATTTCTAAAAGAATAAAATAATAAAATCTTCATATATGCCATTTTCTCATTGATGAATGTTTTCTTTGAAATTTATGATAATTGTTGACCCACCACATAAAAGGAGTTTGAACTAGGACCCATTCCTCTATTGTGATAGAAAATACCTAAAGAACATCCTTAAGCAATACCTTAACAAGTTAAAGTAGAAAGCAGAGGGAAAAAAGTGAATCTTTAGGTGCATATACTCTTTAAAATAATTATCAAGCATAATAAAGATCAATCATGCACATCCAATCAAGTTTTTATCGCTTGAGTTGAACTTTTTATGACCTAGGATCAAACCACATGGCTTCAAAATCATTCACATATAATTAGTTTTAGAGTTGAGCATGTCCCTAAGTCTTGTATTGATCATTAATCCTATCTTTCATAATCTAGGTTAGTTTATACTTAATTGATTGCACTTGTTTAATCACTCTAAATTTATGTATAAGGTGATTTTTGTAGCTTTCCATTTTTTGTGAGACTTCCTACACCATATGGTTTTTCCTTCTAAATTTTTGTTTTTAGATCTAATTTTTGGAAGCATTTTTTTCTCCACATCTATTTAGGGTCTTGATTATCCTTTCTGCTTATGCTTCACTATCTTCTCCTTTTCTAGGTGCAACCTTGCTTTTTCCCACCCTACATAACCTTGTTGTTTCTCTAGGTTTAATTTTTTTATCTAACTATTTACTTATTTTTTAATTTATATTAGCTCCTACATCACTAATACATCATTTTTCATCATTGTTGGGACTTGGGTCTTTTATTATATGCTCTTTTTTAGATTTTCACCTAGCCACCCTTAAATTGTGTTTCATTGCCACATTTTCATTATTACTTTATGAATATTTATTGTTCAAATTCAAACTCTATTATCTTAGTTGACTATTGAGTAATATACTTTACTTTCACAAATAACGCAATGGTAAACAAATTTGCACAAACATTGAAGAGGCACCAAGAATATCAAGCATGTATAATGTGTAGGTTTAGTTAAAGATTAGAGTTCCTATCTTCCAACATGCCTATCATCATTGGCTACTTTCTTTTATCAAGTCCAATTCTCATTGCTCTTCCCCTTCATCATAAATCTACTTTCTTGATGTGTTCTTAACATCTTTATATTCATCTTTCCTATACAATGTGGAGCATCATCGTCTAAGTGGAATTGGTGATGGCGCAAATAAAATTTATATTATTATTTATTTTAATTATTACTACTATATATTCATTCTAATTTTCATTGAGATTTAGGTTTATTATGAGGGATTGTCTCAAATACACTTATATAGTAAGAAATGGTGTAATCTTATTTTAAGTTGGGCTCATTCTTGTAAGTTCTACCTATCTCTATTAAATTATATATTTCTATACTTATCCCCCCTTTTCTTATATTTACATACTCAAAAACATTAACCTATATCCCACATTTATTACACTTATATTTACACCTACCACTACATAGCAACTAGCCACTAATATTTTATAATTTTTCTATCTAGAGTCAATTTTTTGGTTGTTAGATTGATCCATCAATCATAGACTAGCCCCATTTATTTCATAGTCTAAGTCAACTATGTAAACATTTGGATGATTTGATCCCATGTGCAGTTATTTGAAAACATTTAATTACAATAATTTCATATTCCTCATATTTTAAGAATCCTCTCTTAATCATATGGAATTAAAGAGAAATCAATAGAAAAACACTTGGATTGGCTGCACTAAAAGAGTGAATAGTATGCATTTTAAGGTCTATGCTTTTTATCTTTGATCTTTGTACACTTTTTGAGCTTGACCTAGGAGAACTTTTCTACTTGTGACAAAATGACAACCCTTCAACTTGCATTTTTAAATATTACTAATCTCCAAATATTTGGGAAGGCTAGAACAAATTATAGTGTTATAAATTGTAACCCCTTACAATTTCACATGCTCCTTTTTGGGCCCTTGCTTTAGTGTGCCTCCTTTTGGGTCATTTTCAGCCTATTTTGGCCTTATCTCATTCTATTTTTTGTCATATGCTCATGAGGTGATTTCATCTTAAAAGTGAAATTAACTTGAGAACCCTATATAAAGGCACAATCTCTAATTCATTTGATTGAATCTAAATTACAATCTAGCAATTTCATTCCAAATTCCTTCATTTTAGAGCAGGTCTAAGTACAAGGAGCTTCAAGGTACATCAACTTATCTTCAAGTATGTCTTCATGATGGATTTTGTTATGATTTATTATGTTATTGCATCAACCCTTGAAGGTCTTATCCAAAGAGCTTTGGATCACCACCATTATCAAGGTTAATGTAATATCATTTTAATTCAACATTTCCTTAAGGTTTTCAACCTCTACCCTACCAAGAGTAAGCTCTTGTACATCACATAATAGTTGTAGCGGAGGTTAATTCCTACCCAAGGTTTGACCTAGGAAAACTTCTATACATTACAACATTTTCCCTCTTTTTGTGTAAAGGTTACAAATCCAATGGCCAAAAGTTGCATATTTGTAGAGAGTAGACTGAGACATACAATTCCAAATTTTGAACAAGTGAAGAACCTAGTCTATGCCAATTTGCACATGTGACCAACACTTTTTTAAGGAGTGGTCTATAAAGCATCATGATGTAGAATACAAAATTTTACCTGACAAAAACACCTCCAAGTCTAGGGCACCTAGCACACTTGACCAACATTTTCAAGCTCAAATTTTAGTGATGGGTTCCTTTCTATATCTCATTTCTAGGTCTATGCTTCTAAGTTGACTTTTTGTTCTATGTCTAGATTTTTGCTTATGTTGAACCTTGCTAATTTTCTATCATTTTACCTAGTCATTACATATTCACATCACATCATATCAAACACAAAAGAGGAAATAATTAAACATAATATCCAACTCTCGTTTGGGATTGAAGTTGGATTTTGTTGGCTATTTCCTCTAATGAATGATATTGATTCGAGATCTTAGTTTATGTCTCTACTAGTACCTCATTTACCATTATTTCACAAAAAAATAGTCATTAAGTGGAAGGAAAATAACAATCATATTTGACTCTAGTTTAAGAATTATACTAAAATTGAAGATATTTTTGAATGTGAAGTAAAGCTCATTCATATTTTTAGATTCTATAAAAGCCTATTTTTATCAACTTCAAATGATAGCACATGTAGTGGACACTAGTATAATTGGACGATGAACGCAATCACACTAGGTTCTAGTAATCATGATTTCATCCCTTCTAAATTAATCAACTATATTCATAATCCTAGTTCTAAAATTTTACTTGTACTAGTAATAACCATTTCAACACTTTGTCAATATTTATGTCACTAGATTTATTGTTTATTATAGCAATTGAGCATCAAATTTTGTAGGGCCATTCATACCTTCCTAGCATAGGAACATAACAAAAGTACCATAATGTAGAATATCATCACCACATTTCTATGGTAACACCTTACCTTTCATAAGATAACATTAATAATATCATTATCTTCCCAATGTAAGATAAATTAAAAAATCAATTACATCAACATGACATCATCATCATTTTAAATTTCTAAACTTTTCATCACATCTAAATTATAAGGCTATCAACATGTCATTGGTGCAGGAGCACCTTGACAAAAGTAGGCCTCCATGTGGAAATTTAGGAATTTGATTCAATTTTTTTGTTCTTACCTTGTATTAAGGTTATTTAAGTCTTTTTTCATGTATTAAAGTCCTTAGGAGGTCAAGTTTTAAGTTTGATGTCAAAATTTGAAAGTTATCACACAATATAGCAAAATTGCAAAACAAATGTAAACAAAGAAGGTGAAGTGTCATTTGCATTTTTGGGTCAATCAAAATCAGTTAGAAACTAAAAATAAAAGTTTTATTTCCTTTAAAAATTCCTTGGAGACCATTTTAAACTCGTAGGTGATTGAGGTTTTGAGATAGAATCAATAAAATGCACTATTTTATGCATGTTCTTACATAAATTCTTTGTTTCCAGGCCTAGTACGACACTGTACAAGAAATAATTCATTGATAATTGATTTTACCTTATATATTTATCAATAAAATTCCATAGAAACTTGGTTTCATGTGAATTGGTGCAAATTTGAGTAAGTTATGTGTTTTTTCATAAAATTGCCAAAACCCTCTGTTAGGGTAACTAGTGGGCATTAAAAATTGTATTCCTAAATATTTACTTGTTAGTTCCTCTTGAAAATTGGTGTACTGGTGGTTATGAATGTACTCTAACACATTTTCAAGGTTGTATAGTTTATGGTTTCAGTTTTGGGCTTATTTCATGAAGCCCTAGCTCTGAAAAATTTGTAAAAATCTAAAGGTTACAGTGTACAATGAGAATCTATGAGCCTTGATTGTGATTTTTGAGACTTACATGGGTGGTATTGTGTTTCAATGGTGCTTAAGTGCATTTTGAGTCATTTTAAGATTGGTTTTGGAGAATTTATATGCTTTAAGCCACTGTGGGATGACTATCCTGTGAGGACAGAGTTGTCACAGTCTTATTTAGAAGTCAAAAATCAAGGTTTTGGGATTGGAGTTTGAAAAAATAACTTGATGAAGGTTTGGGGAATGGTTTGATAAGTTTGTGAAGGTGTATTTAATTTGTCTGAGGCATCTTCAAAATTAAACTGGGCTTTGTTTTATTGAATGCTCTATTAATACAATGTATTGTGAGTAATGTGGAAGCCTAGTATCAAGGGTTTGTAAACATATTTGTGTAAAGAAACTTTGAGAGTCTAAATAGCATAAGAAGGCCCTATTTGAAGTGTTCCATGTGTTGGTTAGGGGAAATCAAGTCAAGAGAACCAATAAGACCCTAGTGTTCCTAAGCCTAAATTAGGCCTATTTTGGAACGGTATAGTCAATGTTTGAGAATTTCTTTCCAAGGCAACATATACTGGTTTGTGGGTGCTCAATAGGATAAACACAATCATAAGGTATCGTCTGAATCAAAAGTTATGTTTGAAAATTGCTTAAGGGTTGGCTACTAGAAGTTTGGGGCAGTCATGGAAGAATGGTGAACTCAAGGAAGGGACAATCTTTGTAAAGGTTGGTTTTGTTTTATGTGGAAGCTTCTAATGAGATTGAAGAAGATAATTAAAATTGTTTGGTCTAGAAGGGGTGAAAACTTAGTTTTGTTCATTTTTAGTATTCATGGCTTTGTGTATATCTCTTGTGGACTCGAAGAAAGAGAAGGGATTGAATCCCTAATTGTGAAAATTGTATTCAACTGTGATTGTTTCTTCCTCTAGCATTGCATCAATCATAATGACAAACTATTACCATATTACCATATCTATGTTATCACAATTCCCATTCTATCATGTTGGAAATATTAACAATAACCTAGATGAAGTTTTACACACTTCAAAGGATCGACCAAGAAGAATACCATCTACATGAATAAGAAAGTGTTGCAACACGAGCAAGAAGACAACTTGATCAAATGATGATCTATGATGAATTGATCTAGAATGATTTAAAAATTTACAAGAGCCTTGCTTATATAGGCAGGGAGAAAGGAAGTTGGATAACCACCTTAGTTACAAACATTAAATTCCTAATGCACAATTATAAATGCATGAGAGAAATATTAAATGCCTAGATAACTACATGCCTATTAATGATACATGGTCCCATTAAATACTAGTTTCTAGAATGCCACCTAGGAAACTAACTCCTAAGTATTTACTTATTAATGATGTGAATAGGACCTCACTAATATCTAGTTAGGAAATAACCCATTCACACTAACACGCCCCATAAGCACAACTTATGAGTGTAGTTATGATGCAAATAATGCAAAATGCAATATGATGGGTCCCAACTACTAGGCCATGTTAGGTACCCATGTACAAATGAAGATACGGTCTCTTACAAATGGAGAAAAGGAGAAAACATCATGGGAAAAAATTCTCTCCAAAAAAGGGATATAAAGCAAAAGGGTATGTGCAAGATCATCATAAAAAAATAGGCCCTTAAGTGGCGAAAAATTCAAAAAAAAAAGAGTTGGGCAACTTGATGTAAAAATTTGAATAAGCTATCTATATTATTTCAAAAATATGTAAGAATAGAATATGTAGAAAATTGGATGTATTTTCTAAACTACTAGGTTATTTATTTTTTAAAACAAAATCTATTTGGTGAAAATTTGAAAGGGGAGATTGAAATCGGTGAGTGATCTTGAGGGCATCAGGTGGTGTAAGGGCAATCTTGCATCACCCAAAAATAGTTAAATTTCAAGTTTATCGGTTTTTAGATGTTTTTTATATTTTTGGATACCCTTTTCATCATAATGATATTCCCAATTTACGGTTTTTCATTCCGGTTCTTGGGTTGAAAGATATTGCAATTTTAGTTTAAATTTGCACGAAATCTTGGGTGGTTTGAGGCACTTAGAACTTCAGGGAATGGCCCCAAAACTTGCCAAAATCGGTAGTGAAAATTTTTTGAGCAGCGTTCTTAACCGATACCTTTCCAACGAAGGTTTAGACGGTTATAGTAGTCTAGGATCAAAGAGTTACTTGAGCCTTGAGAAGTTGGCACTTTCTAGAAGATACCATTGCAAATGCTCTTTTGAAATTTGAACTTCATGTTGTAATTTTTCAGCGCCAAACCGCCTAAACTCAAATTGAATGTTGTTTTAGCTCCAAACAAATGAGGAGCTCTATTTATGGGCGGGTTTTCTAATTTTTGGGTAACTTTTTGGGGACAAGCTCGCATGTTGCGAAAGGGTTATTCTGTAGCTTTATGTAGCTTGCATGTGTTATAGAACTTGGGGATTTGAGATCCTCTACATGTAAGAAGTTCCATTCTCTGAATAATAAAATTATTCTCTTGTTTGTGGGTTATTTTCGGTGTCTCGGGTTTGCCCTCATCAAGTAGTAATTAAGTTTCAAAGGGAAAAATAACAAGTAGGTGTCTATTTGACCACCCTAACCAAAATAAAATGATAATATTTTTTTATAAGATTTTAGATATAAGTAGAAGACTTATGTCCCAATGTGATACATATTTTTTTGTAATTTGTTTCCAAACAAATAATTAATAATGAATTTTTTATTACAACTTTTAAAAATATAAAAATTTGTATGTCTGACCACCTTAACTTGGTCAAAACTTCAATTTTTTTTTTTAAATCCTATAGTATGCAAAGCATAGAATGTGGCACATGTTTCATATTTAAAAAATGTGATACCATTTGAAAGCTATATATTTTTTTCAATCAGCCTATCAATCAGGACTTTAGTGGTAATTGAAATAGAAAATGAATAATAATTATTTATTAAATTGAAAGTAAAGAATAATTTGTATTGGTGGAAATTTGAGAATCTCTTTTAAAAACCCTTTTCATTTCATCAATTTTGGGAATGAAAAAGTTGTCAACCACATACTCATCATATCACCACTTTTTGGCCCATAATGATCTTGCACATACCTAAAATGTAAATTATGTACAAGTAATGGAAGTGATGTATGGAGGTCTCAACATCAATACCCCCCTAGCACTACATCCATCACAAGAGTACAACAATCAGTAGCCCCCCCATGAGAGGGAAATATAGAGACTATATATCCCCCCCACAATATGTAATCACCTACAAGAATGGTAAGTTCTTGAAGAAAAAAAATGATCCAATATCGACAAACAACTTGTCTCCCTTTTGGAAGAAACAAAACCAAGTACAAATGTAGGGATGCTTCCCATTTCGGATAGGAATTGAAGGAAGGAAGGATGAATGTGAATGATGATGATGCCTCTAAAAAATTCTCATGTGTCTCCTTGCCCAAGGAAGATAAAGATGCCACAATCAAATCAAGTACATGCCTAATCAATGAAGAAGGTCACAAACTGGGACTATGCAAAAATTGATGTTGAACAAGATCCAAATACAATACAATGATCCCTTCATTGAAGGAATAGATGAAGACTAGATTTCCCCCCTAGATGAAGTGTCCTCAAAACCACTGAAAGAATTCTTAATCCAAAAGAGTGTCCAATGATGACAAACCATATGTCTCCCTCTAGGAAGAAGCAAATCCAATGGTAGATGTTGAAGAAACTCCGACTCCATGAAGGAACGAGAGGGAAGAAGCGTCATAAATGAAATCTTTGAGAAGGAATCAAGTGTCTCCAAGGTAGTCTCACCAAGACTAGGATACCCAATCAAGGTCGAGACAGTGTAATGCCCTATCTCGAAAAGGCTAAAATACAATTAAATAACTAGAATTAAAGAGGAAAAATGAAGATAGACAAACTTCACTTAATCAAAATTTTAACAATAATGATAAAGAATTAAAAGAATAATATAGAAGCAATTGATCAATGGTTTGGTTTAAGAGTTAGATTCTTATCATTATGATATAACCAAGAATCAAAATATCATAACTAACATGTGTATCAATCTGAATCACAGAAATGTATTACTATGGAATAGTAAGATCATATAGTAGAACCCATGCAGGTGAATAATTGTCTTGTACCTAGCTAATTCATCACTCAGGTAATTAGGACATATTCACATGGTTAAGTTTACTTAGGATAAAAGATTCCTTTCTAGAAGGCTTAGTTGGCTTATCTAGAACTTATCTTATCTAGCTAGGATGCATCATTTCCTAGGTGATTAGGCGTTGGTTATCTCATGTCATAAGATCATGACATTTGTCAACATTATATTCATTCCTATCTCTCAACCTTGCCCATATAAGCAAGGCATCTCATGTACATTTGTAATCAAGCAATCAATCAATCTTGCATTGTGAAGCAAGCTTTCTTGCCATTCTCTCTCTTGTGGAAGTGGTTTTGGTTGCAACTGATCTTGGGGGTGTTGAGGAGTCACCATCAACTCCTACAAGAACCATAATATAGTGAATTTCCGAAATGGAAAACCTTCTTGGGGAAGAAAAAACACTAGCAAAATTGTCTCACTCACTTAATGTAAAATCTCACTAATTATAGAGCCTCACTGGCTATTATAAAATTTGTCTCATTGACAAAATAATGTGTTTCAGTGACTAATACAAAATTATCTCATTGACAAATAAAATATGCCTCACTGGCTATTACAAAATCTTATCATAATTCTGAAAACAACGAATACAAAGTATGACCTCTATTTCTTTATATATCATTTCTTGGAAATCTCATTACCCTTGAGACCCATAAACTTAAGTAATCACAAAATGTGTACAACACTATAGTTCATCATATGATGATGTATAGAACTTTTTCCCTCAACATCAAAAGAATGATCTATGCAAAAGAAAAACTAGGGATCTTCATTAATGCAGAATAATACAATTTATCTTAGTCCAAATTATACAATACAAATCCCCTTTTTACTAAAAAATGTTCTTCAAAAAAACAATTTCTTACTTTTCTAATCCCGAATCCATTGATATCAACTAAAAATCCGCTTATAAAATGGTCACACAAAACCATATGTCCAACTAACCTCAATAACCAAAACCACAATTGGAAGAACATAGTATATACTTAACATCTTACAACTTACCATTGTAAACACAAATTAACTGGAACAATTCTTCAACCAAAAAAATTTAGGTTTTAGAAACAAATACCATACACCACCAAACCACCTAGAAAGAAAATGACCAACCTTAGCACCTGTCAAGTATGCAACTTTATATAATTTCATACAAGTGCATGAATGCTAAAGACAGGGCTCCTAATTATACACATTACTCATTGGTAAAGAAAATCATGACTGCTCCAATTCTACTAAGCATCTTCACACTGAAGTTTATGAAAATTGAAATAATATAATTCCTTTCAAAGATAATAATCAGAAATTGTTTTTATTGTTTTGAGATTTTATGTTTTATGGTTTATGTTGTACACAATATCACAACATAAGTAAGCTAACTCAAAGCTCTTATCTAAGTGATCATAAAATTTCTTGTAATGTAAGAAACAAGCTAATGAACTCAAACAAGAAAAATCCCTCTTTTGATAAATATCTACCAACAACTTCACCTGAAACCTTCTTAAAACAAACTCAAAAATATGATCGTGATGTTATTCAGTGATCAAGTATAACATTAAATTCTACACCCAAAACATATAACATTAACTATTAAAATTTATAAGCACCTCAATTCATGGCAAGAAGATGTATCATCAAAATAATACAAACCCAAAACATTTAATAGCTATCATATAGTGAAAATTATGGTAGCACAAAGATCTTTGAATATTTATTTGATCAAAATACATGCATGGAGGCATATAACTATAGGAATAGTAGTAAAACTATAAAAATATATGATACTTGTCACTTCATAGAAAGAGATGTAAAAGGAAAACAAGGATTTGATTCTTATTTTGTATGTATTATAGATTTTTCATCTAGTTAATAGAGCCCACAATAATCAAACCAATTTATCTTCATAGATGAACAATAGTCTAAACCAGGATTAGACTTTTACTTAATTATACTTTCAAAAACTTAGATCCATAAGTAAAGGACTAACTACAAGTTTATAACTTTAGATCAAGGAACAAACACAATTTACATGATTTTTTCATCTATTTCAATGTTAATATCCCTGCAACTAGCTTAAAGAAGCTTTTTGTAATAAAAAATCATTAGCTTAAATAGCAATGATAACAACGAATCATGTAATTGTTGATGATTTTAATAATCAAAAAATGGAGGAAGATGTTTTGGTAGTCATTTATTACTTGAAATCTAATAAGATTATAAGGAAGAATTCAGTGGGAAAAGGCTAGTACAGACACATTGAATTTGTTAAGAAAAGCATGCTATACAAGAGGTACACAATTAAATTTGATGTTTGCTTTTAAATAAATAGTCACTCCATTAGCAACTACACAAGATATTTCTCTCTAAATCAACTCTACCCAGTTTATCGATCTTCATCGTTTAGCATGTGCCTAAGCAAGTCAAAATCATTTGATAGTTGATACTAAATTGTATTTTTGTTTTGACATCAACTGTGCATGGAATCTACACGTTGTGCATAACATTTTACACTTGTTCAAATTTGAAATTCACAAATATATATATTTCTTAAGAAATAGGGACTCAATTTTCAAAATGAGGTAGGGGATATGTAAAATTTAGCAAACATGTGATACTTTCTATTAAGTAAAACAACTAGATGTATGATCAACTATAGGAGCCCTAAAGGATGAAAATTATAAACACATTATCAAAATGATTGAATTCAATGCTCACCAAGAAATGGATATTAGTATGGATGTAGGAACTAGTATGAGTACACTAATATAATTTTTAGAATTAGGGCATGAGGTTTACATAGGTATGGCCCCTAGGGCATGCCTGGTGCACACAAATTTAAAATTGAAATGAATTATCTTAGACATTGATTATAAATGAAAACATTGCTGCTCTTATAGGATTTCCTCTATTATCAGACAACCATTATTGCAAATATATGTTACACAAATCTGCAATCTTTCTCTTCCTTCCCATATATCAATATCTTGTGAAGTGTTTTTTCAATAGATCAATTTGACCATATTAAACTCACGTTTTCTATTTTATTTGGGATATTAAATTCATCTTTTCTTATTTTATTTGGCTTTTGCAATATGATACATCCAATAGTAAAATAAGTTGACCCTAACAGGCATCCTCTACTGCCTCTAGTAGGGAGATGTCCCCAGCCCAGCAGATCTCTCAGACAAGTTAATGTGAAACCAAACCCTAACACAAGGATATGCCACTATAATAAAATATTAATTTTTTTTTGGGAAATCATGAACTGTTAAAATTTCACAAGGCATGACACCAAAAATTCTAGCAATACTAGTGGAAGGTAATAGGGAGAATGACAAGTGTCCAAGAAAAGTACTAGAGTAAAATTGTGTTATACCAATAGGGATACCTCAAAACAAGATAAACAAATTAAACATTCAGTCACAATATCAGACTTTTGTCCACAAGTAATAAATTTATATACACTAAAGTAAATTACAAATCTAAGTGAGTAAATTGAACACCTAGTCCAAATTAAAGAGATTCAATCCATAATATTTAGATTCTAATATGCAAATAGGCTAATTGTAGAACCCAATGAGCAACAAATACATCAAGATAAAATTATAGAATTTTGTCCAACCAAAGAAAAATAAAGAATGAAGTGTGTCCAGATGAGTGAAGTGAGTACCAAGGGTTTGAATGAACAAAACCATAGATCAAGTTCACTATCATAATTATTAAGTAATAATGACAGTATAAGAACAATTACCTCTTGATATGAGTAGCTACACTCCAAAAATGTAAATGATGTCGAGAGTTTAAACATATAAACATTAAATGTGATCATCAAGACAAATCTAATAGATCCAACAAATGATATCATCTATTTGTTTGAAACAGATATAACATTGGTTTTGACAATGGCGAATCAACCCCTGCTATTATTTTGTGCCAAGTAATTAAAAAATTAAATGATGGATCTATAGTTCCAAATGAAACCAGATTATAAGACTTTCAACTTGAAGATAAATGGCTTCCAAATAGAGATAGGGGGCTAGAGAACAAGACCCTTGAAGAATATTTGGTACAATTGAAATATTTATCTTTAGAATTTACAATGGTTAAAGACCTATCAATTCAAGTAAGACATAGTTGCAATGAGCCTAACACATCCCACACGAAGTGTAGAAATGAAATTCAAACATAAAATTGGTGCCCATACAACAATCAAAAGTTTAAGAATCACAATAATGTTTAGCAAGAAATGAATGAAATGTATATATCCAAAAATGATTCTTTAAATGAAATATCTCAAAGGTAGCCTCCTTTATTTTATTGAAGCTCCCAATAATCAAAATAATAGCTCACACAGAGCAACAACCACCACTTCCACATAATAACTCACATAGAGCAAAACAACTCCCAATAGCTCACATAGAGAAAAAACAACTCCCATTAGCTCACACAAAGTAGCATTAACTCCCAATGGCTCACATAGAGCTTTGATAATGACTCACAAAGTGATAATATGCTCACACAGAGCCATGATCTTTTTATTTTTATTTATTTTTAATATTTCCAATCATTGAACTAAAAACATTAATCTGACCAGAAATTAGAATTTTCAACAAATTTCATACCTTCTTTCTCCAAACTAGGATCCACGCCCGCAACGTTTGGTCATTTTTCTTCTATCTCTTTGAGATTCCTCTACTTAATAAGGTGAGGTCCCATATCATCTGGATTTATATTACCAATGCTTTTACCCCAAATATCCCAAGTGTTGCAACTTGGTGCTCTGATACTTATGTAATGCCATGTCCCAAAAAGGATAAAATACAATTAAATAACCATAATTAAAGAGTAAAAATGAAGATAGACAAACTTCACTTAATTAATATTTTAACAATAATGATAAAGAATTAAAAGAATAATATAGAAGCAATTGATCAACAATTTTCTTTAAGAATTAGATTCTTATCATTACGATATAACCATGAATCAAAATATTAGAACTAACATGTGTACCAATTTGAATCACATAAATGTATTACTATGTAACAATAAGATCACAAATGAAACAAAATAAAGAACCATAACATAGTGAATTTCTTGAGTGGAAAACCCTCTTTGGGAAGAAAAACCACTCACAAAATTTCCTTACCGGCTTAATGTAAAATATCACTTATTATAGAGCCTCATTGGCTATTATAAAATTTGTCTCACTAACAAAATAATGTGTCTCATTGACTTATATAGAATTTTCTCAATGAAAAATAAAATATTCCTCACTGGCTATTACAAAATCTTATCACAGTTCTGAAAACAATGAATACAAAGTATGACCTTTGTTTCTTTAAATAACATTTTCTGGAAATCTCATTACCCTTGAGACCCATAAACTTAAGTAATCACAAAATGTGTACAACACTATAGTTCATCATATAATGATGTATACAACTTTTTCCCTCAACATCAAAAGAATGATCTATGCAAAAGAAAAACCAAGGATCTTTATCAAAGTAGAATAATACGATTTATCTCAATCCAAATTATACAATACAAATCCCCTTTTTACTAAAAACTTTTCTTTAAAAAAACATGTTCTTACTTTTCTAAGCCCGAACCCATTGATATCAACTGCAAACCCCTTTATAAAATGGTCACAAAAAACTATATGTCCAACTAACCTCAATAACTGAAACCACAACTAGAAGAATAGAGTATATACTTAACATCTTACAACTTCCCATCGTAAACACAAATTAACTAGAGCAATTCTTCAACCAAAAAATATTAGGTTTTAGAAACAAATACCATACACCACCAAACCACCTAAAAAGAAAATGACCAACCTCAACACCTATCAAGTATGCAACTGTCTGAATATTAGAAAACTGCTATATTGAATCAATAAGCAAAGCCTTAGTGATAAACTGGTAACATCTTTTGTTGAATCAAAAAACTTGTGCCCTAGCATGTCAGCTAGGGTTTGAAGAATGGATGGAAACTTGTTTATGATTTAAATGCTTGTATTTTCCATTAAATTTTGACAACGTTATTATTCTAGATTATAGTATTTCCCACCTTTTATCCCAAATAGACTACCTTTGGAAATAAAGTATCCTACATAAACACAGACAACAAAAATTGGCTAGAGTATAAAAGTGAACTATCATCTTGTAATTGTCTATCAAAAATTTGTTTCATCTCTCTCCATCCACACTGTATCGGCATGGAAGTAAGAAGACCTATCTTTTGAAACTGTGCCTTAGCTTCAAGGGTTGTTTAGCAAATCCTTCTTGAAGATTAAACATGTCCCTCCGTTTTTATTTCTTGTTTTTACTTTTATGTTATTTATGCCTTTAATCTTGGTAACCACAACCCATATCCCACTCAAGGTGCATTTTTGTGGGGTTGATTTAAATTATCTCAAATACCAAATGCATTCAGGGCCTAGTCACCTTAAGTGACTTCGACTTTGTAATACACTATCACCCTTAAAATGCCCTTAGTAATATTGCATATCTAAAGTCCTTTTGAAACTTTATTTTAAAACATCATTAACAACCCACTATGCATTACAAGCAACATTAGAACCATCATGGAATAAAACTCCATACATACCAATATCAGACCAAATGGGAACATGAAGCACATTATGATAGGCACATTCACCTTGTGGGTATGTGCAGGATCATGGTAGGCCAAAAAGTGGCAATGGAGAAAAAATTGCATGTTTCATTGACCCAAAAATGCGAAAATGCTGAGTTGACTTTATTTACCTTGGGTTGACAGTACACCCTACCAAAGTTAACTCCAAACCTCGATTTCCATATAAGATATCGAATTTGGATTGGATATCCAATCCAAATCGGATATCTGATTTGTGAAACACATATATAAGACATTTCAGCCTGTTTAAAAGTCATTTGTTTTTTGTTTCACCGCGGGCACACAACAAATCCGATATCCAATTTTGAGAAAATCCGTCTTCAAAAGGTTAGATTTCTTGTTTTTCTTTGCTCTAATCGAATTTTCAATTAGATTTGTGTAATTTTAGTTAATTTTTAATATTTTTTTTCAAAATAGGGTTTCTGATAGATTTTTTATGAAAAATTTGAGTTTAGTATGGATTTTGTGAAAAATTGAATGTTTGTAATTGATTTTGATGAAAATTGAATGTTTGTAATGGATTTTGATTTAAAAATTGTGTTTTTTTATATATTTGGATTAAAAATTAGAGAATTTTATA